>JAOANR010000007.1:34134583-34155171 GCA_030278955.1 Hygrophila difformis | reverse complement strand
GCCTGGACTTCGGTCCGGGCGGGTCGTGCGATCCGTCGTGCTTTTCCGCCTCTCTTTCGGGTTTCTATCCCTCTATGCTCCCGAATTCCGATTTCCGGGGTATCTTCGGGTTCATACTTTCTCTCTAAAATTTTTACTCGGGTCTAATTGGATGTTTGGACTCGAATCCTCGAGTTCATTAGTCGGGTTTCGGTGTACAATTTATTTACATTTAATAGTTCTTTCATTTAATTAAATCCCTTTAATTCCTTTTTAAGTTAAATCTCATTTTCTCATTTCCTTATCTTTATTTATTTCTTTATTTGCTGGATTCATTTATTTATTTATGGTATTTATTTTATTTATTATTTATTTATTTAATTATTGTTTTATTTTATGATGGAAAATTCTCGGGTATTACAATATGAGCTGGATCAGAGATGGCTTGATGCATCGCCCTAAGCCTATGAATCAGATCTTCCCACATATTTGTAAAAGCCTTTTTGCGTTCTCTCAACTGCCCTGGAGTATTTGCAAATGAGACTTTAACGCTGCGATAGTGATTTGACATTTCACGCAGCTGTGTGGGATCAAATGAACGTCTGTTCACATCACCACCATTAGATCTGCCTTCATTTTCGAGGACACCAATATGAATATCCAGAGCTTCGAAGTGGGGATACATGATGTTATAAGATCTTTCAGCAGCCTCAATATCATGATACTCAGTTATAATTTTCAACAGAAATTCATGTGTTTCAACATATAAGAAAGATAGCTTATTAACATATAAGATGTAAATATAAGATACAAAGCAATTCATAGCACTGAAACAATTTTTTGAAACAACCATAATCAGTACAAAAACAAACATAATCAGTTCAAAACAATCACTAAAACAACCATAATCAGTACAAAAACAATTCATATCACTAAAAAACAACCATAATCAGTTCAAAACAAATCATTAAAACAACAATAATCAGTAAAAAACAATTAATAACTAAAACAACCATAAAACACTTAAACAACTCATAACCCTAGAACAACCATAATCAGTTCAAACAGTTCAAACACAAACACTGAAACAATTCGTAACCCTAGAACAACCATAATCAGTTCAAAACAGCATTAAAAACCATAAATCAGTTCAAAACAATTCCAACCAATAACCATTCTAAACATTAAAACCATAAAACAATTTAAACCATTAATCAAAAGGTTCCTAAGCATACTCAGTTGTAATTTCAATAAAAAATACCTGTGTTTCAATAAGAATATCTCGATGCTTCTTCGGCACATACCCAGCGTTTAACATTTTTTCTATTAAATCATTCAGTCCGCGCGCATTGTCACACGTCGGATGTGTATCCTTCAGATAATTCCCGAACATCTCCCGGCATTGTGTGAACAAGTCGGATGTGCGACTGGAACTCTCTTCCGTGCATCTTCTTTTGGACGACATTTTTGAGAAATGAAGGTGATTCCGATTACGGTTTTGAGAAATTAGGGTTTTGAGAAACGGTTTAGAAATGAAGATTCGAGAAATGAATGTGATTCCTTTTATAAGGCTCGCAGTTTAAAAAATTTTCCGAGGCCCATTTAATTTTATTTAGGCCCATTTCATTTAGACCACTCCATAAAAATGAAATATATTTCCTTCCATCGCTGAAAACAACATTGACCCATCGCTTAAAATACTTAATGACAATCGCTGAAAACAATATAGAACCATCGCTTAAAATGCTATATTCACATGTACAAACATTTTGTCGCTTAAATGAATGTATAAATATGAAATTTCAGAAAACTCAGAAAAAGAGAAACATATCACAAAATGTTTGATGTCCATCGCTCAACATAACTCAGAACTCAGAAACATACATACAAAATCAAAAACGACGATCTATCACCATCGCTTAAAATGCTTGCTCTCTATCGCTGAAAAACATATAAAACCATCGCTTAAAATGCAATATACACATCGCTGAAAAATTGCTCTTGACATCGCTGATAATCACATGTACAAACATAACTCAGAACTCACTTAAATGAATGTATAAATATGAAATTTCAGAAAACTCATAAAAAGAGAAACATATCACAACACAACTCAGAACTCAGAAACATACATAAAATCGCATAAAATGCTCATATACAAATCGCTGAAAAATGCTATATACACATCGCTGAAAAGAATACATATACATCGCTGAAAAGAATATATAACCACCGCTTAAAATTCTTAATACCCATCGCTAAAAAATTGATAATCACATCTACAAACGTTTTCACAAACTGTTTTCTTCTACTTTTGGCCAAACTGTTTATGTACAAACCTCAAGTAATCTCTCACATATTGTGGATTGGTGATCCTCACCAGCATCAGTTCCCATGCTCCTTTTATACGTTTGCAGATTAGACTTCTGAGTTTGTAATCATAATGCATGATCTTCTTTTTATTTCCTGTGTTACAATAATCCAGGGCCTTCTGATCCATTTCCATGAGGAGTTCGAGATAAGAAGTTCTGTAACGCTCCATCATGGCGGACACCATGTCTCTTTCCAGGGCTTCCTTTAAATAAGACATATCTTGTGCCAGATCATATTTCAGATACTCCTCTGCCTCAGCCTTGTTCATCAATCTGTACTGTCTTGCATTCTTTCTCAGCACTGGCCAGTTCTTACGCGTTATCTCATGTAGCACTTTTTCCCTTAGAAGTCTGATGTGCTCAGCATGTTCAGGATCCACACCAGTTCCTTTTTCAGCTATCCCAACCTCAGGATCCACATCAGTTCCTTTTTCAGCTATCCCAACCTGACCGAATCGCTTCAAATCAGCCAAATAGAGAATAATACTCCATAATTTACAATGCCCATGTAAGAATAAAGAGATGTATATTTAAGCGATCACAAAAAGTGCAATATATATAACCGATTAAACAATAGACATTTAAGAGATGAAACAATGTACATTTCAGCGACGAAAATATTACATTTACATTTAAGCGATTAACAAATATACATTTAAGCGATGTCATCCATCGCATAAAAAAAACAGTTCATTCATTCATCAAAAACACTTCATTTCATCATTGTTTCTTTTTCCGACCCTTTTTTGGCTTAGGTGGTGCTGGTTTCTTTACCTCAAATGACTGACTATGCTGGGCAACCAACTGCATCTCTCTACTCACTTCTCCTAGCACAAAATCTTTCTTTTGATTGACATCTGACATCAATATTTCAGCGCAGACCTTGGCTCTTTTTGCCAGATTATACCTTTTGTTCTTCATTTCTGCCAACATGTCATCCATAATTAATCCTTCCCAATAATCCATATATGACATGACAAAAACACCGCAACTGTGCTCATCTTTCTGCTCTGCCAACGGCGAGAAAAGCATACAATATGATGCAAACCATTTTTCAGATTTCATCAGTGTATTTCCCAGCATCCTCAAGTTATACCATATCCTATTCAAAACATTATAATCAGCTGTCCACCCACCTTCAGCATTCTTGCTGTTGAAGTAAAAAATTCTTCTCTTTCTCATATCAACAGAAAAAGCAACCCAATGGTTTTGTCGACAATATGGGAAGAAGAACTGGAACATTGAGAAAACATATAATTAGAATCTAAAAATGATCAACAATATAAACAAAATTATCAAAACAAAAATGTATCTTACACTCTCTGCATTCAACACCACATCAATCATTTCTTCAGGAAAAAACTTGAAATCTTTCACGAATGTATCAACAAGTTCTGCACCATCTTTTAATGGTAAATCTGCATCCACCTCTGCCTCTGCAAATGTCTGTTTCAAAAGATACAACATATCATGCATCAAAAAGAAGTTAAATATATATATGTATATATATATATCAGACTCATAGCAAATAATGATGAAAAACAATATTTCAACATTGGTTTCCCATTGGCTCTTTCGAATTCACGACGGTTGATCACTTTCGCGTAATAGTTTATAACAATATCCGCAATATCACTATCAACCCTCAGTGTTTCAATGTCAAGCTTGGACAAGTTCATTTCTTTATCATCATAAACAATCGTGTTCTTCGCTTCAATCTTTCCTAGAATATTTGTAATGATAGCCCAAACAGCCACATTCAACTCTTCTGGAGTACAGGTATATGACGCCTGAAATTCTGGATATTCTTTAAATCGGGTATAAGTCATCTCCATGAATGTAAACTTGTTGCATTTTTCAATAGGCTGGAGATCAATCATCATCACTCTAGGAGGCATATACTTCTCCTTCAATTTCTCGATTGTCTTAGCTCTATCAACTGTCTTAGCTTGTTCCTGAAAATTACAGATGATATATCAATCATCGCTGAAATATGAAAAGTGTCATCGCTGAAAAACATAGAAATCATCGCTGAAAACTATTGACATACCGCTGGATTCTCATCTGTTACAACATTCTCATTCTCGGATATGCCCAAAGAAAAGGTTGGCACATCTTTTGCATGCATCTATACACATACTAGAGTAATTTAGAGAAAATACCTCTATTTACATCACAATTGATATAGCTAAAAACTATTAAAAACTAAAGTCACACAAGAAAATATATCAATCACCATATCCAAATCGCTGAAATGTGGAAAATTTAATCGCTGAAAAACACAGAAACCATCGCTGAAAACTATTAAAGTACCTCTGGATTCTCAGCCACATCATGTGCTGCATCTTTCTCAGCCCCATCATGTCCTACATCTTTCTTAGCCCCATCATGTGCTAACTAAAAATCACAGAAGGAAAATATATCAAAACATTTTGTTACATCACAATTGATATAGCTAAAAACTATTAAAAACTAAAGTCACACAAGAAAATATATCAATCACCATATCCAAATCGCTGAAATGTGGTAAATATCATCGCTGAAAAACACAGAAACCATCGCTGAAAACTATTACAGTACCTCTGCATTCTCACATCATTTGCTGCATCTTTCTCAGCCCCATCATGTGCTACATCTTCTTAGCCCCATCATGTGCTAACTAAAAATCACACAACAAAAATATATCAAAACACTTTGTTACAGTAACCCCTATAGCAAACATTTTGTCACTGTACATACATTCAAGGAATCGAAACTGAAAGGGATTCGGAATCAAAATAAAGATCTCTGCAATAAAAATAAACAACACAGAAAAAGCAAAAAAGAAAAAAGAATGTCAGAAACTACCTTAAAAAAATATTATGAAGTACAAAATTCATAAAACTACCTTCGGTACATTTTCAGGTAAATTTTGAGTCTCCGGGGCAACTCTCTCTTCAGTTTTGTCTTTTACATTCCCAGCATCTACGTCACCTCCTTCCCGCAAACTTGTCACCTCCGGACCCCCTTGACTCATCACAACATTTCCTGCTCCTGCTAATATACCAATCAAGATTTCTCCTTCGCTTGCAGTTATATGGAGATTATTTGACTGTTCTCCTTCACGACGTCTACCCACATTAATCAACAGTTCACCTGCATCTTGATCACAAGGGGGGTGTGGGGAAGGTTCAACATCATTTCTGGATGCTTCTATGAGAGGATCAACATTGCCTGAAGCATCAGCATTGATAATGGCCAAAAATGACCATTATTTTCAATCCATTTCCGTGTCTTAAACGGGCATTTGATCGCATTCCGGTCTTACATTAAGTAAGAAAGCAGTCGAATTGGACTAATTTATGCATAATTGTAAAAATAATAAGCTGGTGTGAAAAAGGCATAATTATGTAATTTTATTACATATTTATGTTAGAAAAATCCAAAAACATGAGAAAAAGAAAAGGAAACAAAAAGATGGGAAAAAGATAGAAAAGCCCACAAAAAGAATATTTTCGGCCCATCTGGCCCAATTCAGCAGGCCCAGGAAGACCTTTGTCGCGGAAGCCCCTTGGCGCGATGCTGTGTTCCGCGACAAAGGCATGTTCCGCGACCAAGTGGCCCAAATGAAGAGGAGACCAGCCAAGCCCCTTGGCGCGATGACCTTTGTCGCGATGGCATGCTCCGCGACAAAGGCATGTTCCGCGACCAAGATACACAAATAGAGACACAAGACCCAGTCGAGAAGCCTTGCCACATGCAGTGTGTTCCGCGACCAACTTGATGCTCCGAGACAAAGCTGTGATGTGTGTGATGTCTTAAGACACAATGGGCTAGAATCAAGGCCCATGGGCTTAGGGTTACACTTCTATAAATATGAGGTGTCTCCCATGAGCTAGGGGTTGGTTGGAATTTTGTTGATTAGAAGCTCTTGCAGGCAAGCAGTAGGAGTTCTCTCTTAGGTAGAGTAGTTTAGGTTTATTTTCATGTATTATTTAATTTTTGCTCTTAGTATAGCTTAGTTTAGTGTTTTACTGTTCACAGTTGCTTAGATAGCCATTTTTACACCATGTTTTGGTTTCTAAACTCTTGTTTTAGGGTTTGTAATACCCAAATCATGGGTATTAACAACACCCCTTCAATAATATGGGAAAACATTCATCATTTGTGTCCCAAATCATGAAATGGGTCTCACACCCCATGGATTTATGCTTTCTTTTTCATTTTGGGGTCATTTGACCCCCATTTTGTTATTTTTATGTTTACTGTTGGCATATTATGGATAATGTTGTGTGGATGTGTGATCAAACCCTAGATTAGGACTCCTGCTTTATTTTAATATTCTGCCCTCCCTTGTTATTTTTGTTTAAGCATGTTCTTCTTTATTTTGAATGTTTCTTGTTTATTTTTAGCTTAGAATAGCTTTTTGATCTGAAATAGGGTGAGATCACGCTGTTTGCATGCCACTGTTCATTTCTGCTTTTTCTGACTTTTGTCCTGAACCACCTTGGGCGCCAACCGCCTTCTGGCGCGGAACCACGTTCCGCGACAAAATGGCTGTTCCGCGACCAAGGTGTTTCAAGACACTTGTCTCCATAATTCAAAACCCTTTGTCGCGGAATACCTTGTCGCGGAGCCACGTTCCGCGACAAAACTGTCCATGCATGGCGACAAAGGAGCCAAACTCCTGCATTTTGTCTTCATGGCTTCTTGTCGCGGAATCATCTTGTCGCGGAGCCATGTTCCGCGACAAAATCCCATTCCGAGACAGAAAAATTATGCCATGTTCCTTGATCTTTGAACACCTTGTCGCGGAACACCTTGTCGCGGAACCACGTTCCGCGACAAAAATTTCCATGCATAGCGACAAGGGTTCAAATGCTTTAGAATTTTATGAAAAGACTTTGTCGCGATGTCACTCTTGTCGCGGAACCACGTTCCGCGACAAAATCTTGCATAGCGACAAAGAGGCGTTATGCTGCCAAAAATTCTAAAAACTTGTCGGGATGTCCATGTCGCGGATCTTGGTCCGCGACAAAATTTATGATATCGCGACAAGGGTTCCTCTCCCACTATTTAATCTCAAACACACTTCATTCTCCCCCGTTTATATTGCAACACTCACATCATAACCCCACGGGTTAGGATGTAACATTCTGGAATTGCAATATAGGGTGTTATGCTGCCCAAATTTTGATTCTCCATTTGCATCACTTAACTGATTGAACCCTTGACTCACTAATGATTAAAGATTGAGATTAGCAATAATCAACTTCAATAATCATCATGACTAAAGGACCTTTGTTCAATTGCCATTAAAACATTCTTGTATAAACAAAATCTTGATGGCTTAAACAGATAATCTGGACTGTAATTAATTATGGTAGGAAGGATTATTTAAGACCATCAATTGTGGACCCAATCCACAACCTTGCATGAGAAACCAATGTCTCTCATACAAGGAATCTTCTTTCGTTTCTTATTTATTTATTTTGTCTTTGTGTGTTGTGTGGAACCATTAGTAAAGAATACATCAGACTAATGTTGGCGGGTACTCCCTCATGGATAACTAGCTCGTATTCTGGGTATTAGTTACTAATTGTTATTTTGCATGGTCTGGATGGCTGTCAGTGGAAGCCTTGGCGGTTCGCCCATCCGGGGTTATAATAGCTGCTCGGCTGACTCCCATCCAGATACAGTTTTATTTTTATTATCTTAATTTCCAAACCTGAATCCCAATCCGTACTGGGAGTCAGTTGGCATCAGTCAATGCTAACTGATGATCATTATAGAAGGGAAGCATGTAGGTTTTTATCCGAATTCACAGACAATGGAGGCCCAACTGGTGTTGACACCACCATTATAGGGTCTAAGCAGTCTAAATTCGCTCCATCCGAGTGATTAGGAAATTGGACAGTAGATGTTTACAGTCCACCTGATTATTCTGCCATTATTTTGGTCCCTTGACCACTTCATTCTGTGTTTCACCTTCTGTCTAGACCCGCATCTGTATTTTGGGTCAATTAATTTTACACTTCCATATATCTTTATGCATGATAATATTATATACTATTGTGGTCTGTACTTATTTTGGGATCCTTCCCTTGGACAATAGAAGTCTAGATCTGAAACAGATATTGCTTTATAAATTTCCAACAAAAAACCTCTTTATAAAATCCGGATCTGAGTAAGGGATAAATTCATCAGTTATGACTAATTCATATTCTGTCAAGGGTTGTATTTTGGGGGAATTAAGAAGCAGATTCAGCGATTAGGTCTCGCCTAGACTGAAAGGGTCTGTGTTTTAACTGAGAGTCTAGTACCTGACAGGGAATGATTTTCAAATCCATTATTTTCCAAAATAGCTGGTTGATGGAAATGTAAGATTAAGTGCTACACCGAGATGGGGTCCACTTGGATTTAAATACAGTGTGGTAAATAATCTTAAAGGAACATCATCCAGGCCTTGGTTATTTTCCAAGATAGGGTTGAGTTTTCTTTCAACTGCTATCCTCTTCTGCCAAAGCCTACTTTTGAGTCCTGAGTGAGTGCATCCGGAACGAACTAATTTATTAGTTCGTTTCATTAGTTTGTATCTCATAATCACCCGGAAGGAAGCGAACACACTAGTGGTTCACCGAGAGCCGGGAATTCTTGATCCATACTCCTTCATTCTGATGGGGAGCTGTCTTTTACTGCCAGGGTCAGATTTTCAAAACCTCCGAGTGATAGGTTTAAATGCTTTCTTTACTGCTTTCTTTTAACCGCTTTTATTAGAGGTCACTCGGTTGTATTGAGAGTTGTGTAACTGCTACTAGGATTGACAGTTAAGGGATAGTTCAGGGCTTGATTAGAATCTTTGGGTGTGACATGGGAGAATGATAGTGGTACTTGGCATTTCAATAAATGATGTGTCGGGTGTTGCTTTTCCACCACAGATGAAGTAACACACCCAGGCCAGGGCAGTTACGAATCTATGGTATCTTAGAATTTGCGGTCTTAAGAACATGTAAACTCATATTGCAAGTACCTGTCTGTTAAAGGGAAAGCCTTATAGAGAGCATGAGAATTAGCTATCTGATAGAATTATCCCAAACAAAGATCAGCGTATAAAAATGGAAGTTTAATATTGTTGTATCTCACTCTTGTCCAATTTTTATTCTTTTCTTCCTGTCCCTTCTGTCTACATTGTGACTCAACTTCACGGTTGGCACAATGCACCTTTTCCCTGCTTTCGTAGATAATGTTTACTGCATTCCTAGAATAATTCTTATCCGCTTTCTAGAATAAATTTATTTGCTTTGTAGATTAATTTAACTGCTTTCAAGATCTAGTTTAAATTCCCGTCAGTAGATATTAATCATCTTTCAATCCTATTGAGCAATACGAATGGAAAATCTAGTAAAACGACGTGGGACCTGCTTCTATCGCACATCCTCCAGTGAACGATCCGGTCTTACTATAAATTACTGCAATTTTTGACACCGTGCGCTTTCGGGAGCACAGTTTCTTAACTACGAGCAATAAAAACATGACTACATATAAATATATCCCTAATCACAACACCGCCATCATAAATTGATTTCATTAAATAAAACCTAAACCAGGATCACGAATTTTCGGAAAATACTCATGTAGTGGGAATTAGTCAAAAGTTTCATGGCGGGAAATCTTATGACAAGAAATGATGAGAAGTATCATGGCATACTTGCCGAGGATCCTCAGTGTGACAGGCTGAAGGTCAACCTATCCCGGCTATGCCATGAGATTTGTCAACATTTCATGACAGAGAGGACCACAGCGCCATTTGAAACCAAAGCACCATACCTGAGTAATAAAAAGATTAATAATCTTGATATATCCCTAAACCCTTTCCCGTGAATCATAACGCTTTTCATTTAATAAATCTGACCTGGTATAATTTTAGCAAAAGCTCGTGTTAACGAAACTTGTCAAAAGTTTCATGGCGCCGTTGCCGGGGAGGATGCAGCGCCGTTTTATTTAGAGAATTACATTCCTCATTGCTCCTAGAGTAGCCTATACATATAATTATAAATATTCACCTTCAGAACCACTTCTAACCTGGGGATTGTACAGGTACTGTCATTATTGAAGCCGTTGTTCTATGCAAAGGAGGAAGCAGACGCCAGCCGAGATCCCGTTTAATTCAGAGATAGAAAAGACAGCTCGACGTCTTAGGGCGGAGACTAAACGAAGAAGGGAACGGGAACGACAGGCATTACTTTCGCCAAGCACCAGCAGCGATATTTCCGAAATGGCAAACCCTGACATCCCACCAATCATTCAACCCAATCCCCCACTTCACAACATTGAGGAAGATCCCGAAGATGCTGATCATGATGATTTGGATGATCCCCCTCCCCAGATCATACAAGGAGGTGGGAATCCACCAAACATGGAGCAGCAGCACTTCGAGGCACCCCCTCCCAACCCGAATCAAAACCCACCAAACAACCAAAACCAACCAAATCAGCAAAATTTCCCAAACCAACAGAATCAGCAATACCATAACCCCCATCAGAATCCCCCGAATCCGAATGATTTCAATGATCCGAGGAACTATTTCATGCCTCAGAACTACTACCCACAGCAGTACCAAGGCGGGCCTGAGAACAATCATCAAGCAGCAGCTGCTGCTGATTACATGCAGCCGATTTTAGAGCCATATCTGAACATTCCTGGACAAGCTCCATTCCTGGCCAGGAACTTCGAACTGAAACCGGCCCTAATCAATCTAGTCCAGAGCAACCAGTTTGCCGGAGCAAGTCATGAAGATCCCCATGATCACCTGCAAACCTTCCTAGAATTGTGTGACACGATCAAGAATCGTGATGTACCCGCAAACACTATTCGACTAAGGCTATTCCCCTTCTCTCTGACAAGCGGAGCACGAACATGGTACAAGTCACTGCCCGTAAATCAGAAGTCTACATGGGAAGATGTGATCAGAAACTTCCTTGCAAAATACTTCCCGGAGTCCAAGGTGGATGAATGCCGCTCCAAAATCGCGGAATTCAAGATGAAACCAGACGAGTCCTTGTATGATGCAAAGGAAAGATTCTTCAACCTACTCAGAAAGTGTCCTCAACATGGCTTCCATGACTGGGAGAGACTGAGAAAGTTCTACAGTGGTCTGACCCCAGCATGGAAATCCATGCTTGATGCTGCCGGTGGTCAACATTTGCTCTACATACCGATGGACCAAGCCTGGGCAAAGATTGAAGCCATGAGTGTAAACCGTTCTGTGCTAACTGATGATGGTAATCTCACTCCCCCTCGTAGTTTATGTGCTGTAGGTATAGTAGAGAAGTCAGACATTGAAAAGCTTCAAGAGCAAGTGGCAGCGTTGTCTGTAAATCAAGGAGTTGGAAGTTCTGCGCAGGGACAGCAAACTGATGTGATCTGTGGACTGTGTCAAGGTGCCCATGCAACTGACACATGCGAGCAAGTCACAGCTGAGAGCTGTAAACCACAACAGCAGTTCAACCCTCAGCAGAATCAGGGATTCAATCAGAACAGGGGCCAACATTTTCAGAATCCAGGTTTCCAGCCTCAGATCCAGCAGAGGCCGCCTCAGAATTTCCAGAACTTTCAGCCCAATCAGAGTTTCCAGCCTCAGTTTGTCCCAAACCAAGGCCAGTGGAATCAGAATCAGCATCAAAATCAGAATCAGAATCAAAAGCCTCCTTCAAGGCTTGAGAATCTGATGACTGATTTCATCACTAGTCAGAAAGAGATCAACAATCAACTGCAGGCCTCCATCAGAAATGTGGAAACCCAAGTTACACAGATGGCTAATGAGATGCAGAAAAGGGACAAAGGAACATTGCCAAGCACAGCGGAAAAGAACCCGCAATGCAAGGCAATAACCTTGAAATCTGGAAGAGTACTAGCTGGACCAAAGGGAGCAGATACTGGAGCGGAATTTGAAGAGGATGATATTGTTGACAATGCTGGTAAGGAAGCTGATAATGGGAACGAAGCAGAAAAAGAGACAGCCGAATTGCAGACTGAAGCTGCGCCTGAAACGGCTGAACCAGATAAGGGTACAGGTGAAGGTACAACTTCCTTCCCTTCACCACCAAAAATTGCTAATAACAAGTACATGCCCAGGATTCCTTATCCTGCGCGGCTTAAAAATAAAGAACATGATCTTAAATTCAAGAAATTTCTGCAACGATTAAAGTCTGTAGAGATAACCATTCCTCTCACAGAAATAATTTCCGAAATGCCCATCTATGCTAAGTTCTTGAAAGAATTGATTTCAGGAAAAAGGCAGGTTGAGCAGGAAGAGGTAATTATTCTCAACAGCACATGCAGTGCCATTGTTCAAAGGAGAATGCCTGAAAAGAAAGAGGACCCCGGATGTTGCACACTTCCAGTACAATTCGGAAAGGCCAAAGTGAGTATGGGGCTTTGTGATTTAGGATCAAGCATCAATGTGATGCCACTAGCTATGGCTGTTCGCCTTAAGCTTGGAGAAATTCAACCGGTCAAGATGAGACTGCAACTTGCAGACAGATCGATCACTCAGCCCGTAGGAATCCTCAAGGATGTTGTGGTCAAAACCGGGCAGGTTCTTTTCCCGGTCGACTTCATCGTCCTCGACATTGAAGAGGATTCTGAAATGCCGCTTATCCTTGGACGCCCATTTCTAGCCACTGGTGGTGCACTGATTGACGCTAAATCCGGAAAAGTCACCTTAAGGGTCGATGGCGAGGAGATCATCTTTGATATGGAGAAATTGCAGAAATTTCCGAATGACAGTTCTTGTTTCTCATTTGAAAATGTAATAGTTAGGGAAGAGCCAGACTCTGAACTTGATTGTGAAATGATGCTGGATGAACCATCAAAGCAGGTACTGAAGCCTGCTGGCGTGGAGCACAAAGGATGCAAAGCCGTTCACTTTGCCGATCCCGAAACAGGGGATTTGGAGGAATTTGACGGCATCGACTTCCATGAAGACGCCAACCAAGAGGAGGAAGAGGATCCTGTACTGATGCATGATCCCGAAGGTAAATCTGTTCTCCCACTACCCAATTCTCGCAAACTACTCCCTTCCGTTGAATGTCCACCAGAGCTTGAACTTAAAACATTACCCGATCATCTCAAGTACGCGTTTCTCGCAGAACATAAAAATTTACCCGTGATTGTTTCGGCTAAGCTCTCTCAAGAGCAAGAAAATGCTCTGGTGGACGTTCTTAAGAAACATGTACATGCAATAGGTTGGACCATTTCTGATATAAAAGGAATAAGCCCTTCTATTTGCATGCACAGGATTCTAATGGAAGAAGAGTTTAAACCCTCCCGTCAACCTCAGAGGCGATTGAACCCCCTTATGCAGGAAGTGGTAAGGAAAGAAGTTATCAAGCTCTTAGATGCTGGTATAATCTATCCTATCTCTGATAGCAAATGGGTTAGCCCAGTGCAGGTCGTACCCAAACGAGGAGGGATGTGCATAACCAAGAATGAGCGAGGAGAAGAGGTTGCAACCAGGCCAGTGACCGGATGGAGAGTTTGTATCGATTACCGGAAGCTGAACGAGGCCACACGCAAGGACCATTTTCCATTGCCATTCATTGATCAGATGCTTGAGAGGTTGGCAGGGAGAGAGTTTTATTGCTTTTTGGATGGTTATTCTGGTTATAATCAGATTGTTATTTCCAGTGAAGACCATGATAAAACCACTTTTACTTGCCCGTATGGCACTTTTGCCTATCGACGGATGCCTTTTGGTTTGTGCAATGCACCTGCTACTTTTCAAAGATGCATGATGTCTATTTTCTCTGAATTTATCGAAAAATGCATTGAGGTCTTTATGGATGACTTCTCTGTATATGGAGATACGTTCGAAGATTGTTTGACCAATCTTGCTAAGATTTTAAAGAGGTGTGAGGACACTAACTTGGTTTTAAATTGGGAAAAGTGCCATTTTATGGTCACTGAGGGCATAGTGTTAGGTCATCGCATTTCTCGTGCAGGCATTGAAGTTGATCCAGCCAAAGTTTCCATTATTTCCAATCTCCCCCTCCCTAACTCGATCAAATCAGTTAGGAGCTTCTTAGGGCATGCCGGTTTTTACCGGCGATTCATTAAGGATTTCTCTAAAATTGCCAAGCCGCTCACTAATCTGCTTTGTAAAGAAAATCCTTTCTTAATAAATGAAGCGTGTGTCCAAGCCTTTGACACGCTCAAGAAGATGTTGGTTTCTGCACCGATAGTGCAACCACCCGATTGGTCACTGCCTTTCGAGGTAATGTGCGATGCTAGTGGTCTCGCCGTAGGCGCAGTTCTTGGACAACATAAGGATGGGAGACACTGCGTAATTCATTACGCAAGTCATGCCCTGAATGAAGCCCAAGTTAACTACACCACAACGGAGAAAGAGATGTATGCTGTAGTCTTCGCGTTTGACAAGTTCAGACAGTACCTGATAGGTACAAAGACCATAGTATACACTGATCATACAGCATTGAGATACTTGTTTAGCAAACAAGATGCAAAACCTCGATTAATCAGGTGGGTACTTCTGTTGCAAGAATTCGACATCATAATAAAAGATAGGCGAGGTCGAGATAATGGTGCTGCTGACCACTTATCTCGATTAGATAATGATAAAAAGGAAAAAGCCGTCAATGAAGATTTCCCGGACGAACAGTTGTTCGCGTTGCATCTGCATAATCAAGCTTGTCCATGGTTTTCCGACATCGCTAACTTCTTGGCGTGCGGAGTAACCCCACAGTTTTCGAACTATCATCAGAGGAATAAGTTCAAACGAGATGTATTAAGTTACTTCTGGGAAGAACCTTATCTCTTCAAACACTGCCCTGATTTAATAATCAGGCGATGTGTGACTGAGCATGAAGCCTATCAAATTGTCAGAAAATGCCATGAATCAGAATATGGAGGTCACCATGGTCCCGCTCGAACGGCCCACAAGGTCCTCGAATGTGGATTTTATTGGCCTCACATCTATGAGGATTGCAGGACATTTGTGAAGGGCTGTGACAGATGCCAAAGATTAGGAAACATCTCCAAGAGGGATGAGATGCCTCAAAAGGGGATTCTCACACTTGAGATCTTTGATGTATGGGGCATTGACTTCATGGGACCGTTTCCACCATCTGGTGGAAACTACTATATCTTGGTAGCTGTCGATTACGTATCCAAATGGGTCGAGGCTGTCGCATTACCGACCAATGATGGTAGCCAAGTCATAAAGTTCCTCAAGAACAACATTTTCAGTCGATTTGGCGTACCTAGGGTGGTGATATCTGATGGAGGAACACACTTTATTAATAAAGGTTTTGAAACTTTAATGAGTAAAAATGGGATCCTCCATAAGATAGGCACGCCTTACCATCCTCAGACTAGTGGTCAAGTCGAAGTATCCAATCGCGAAATCAAACACATACTCGAAGCCACTGTCGGGATAACCCGTAAGGATTGGGCACGTAAGCTCAATGACGCTCTATGGGCATACCGCAGAGCATATAAGACTCCCATCGGGATGTCTCCATATAGGCTGGTCTTCGGAAAAGCCTGTCATTTACCCGTAGAGCTAGAGCATAAAGCTTACTGGGCCGTTAAAACGCTTAACTTCGATCCGAAAGTTGCTCAGGGCAAACGTAAGTTGGACCTCAATGAAATTGAGGAAATACGAGCGCAAGCTTATGAAAGCTCTCGAATTTACAAGGAGCGGACCCAGAAGTTGCACGATCGCCGGATCAAACCTAATATTTTTATGTTGGTCAACATGTGTTATTGTTCAATACTAGGTTGAAGCTGTTCCCCGGAAAGCTCAAATCTAGATGGGAAGGACCACATGAAGTACTAGAGGTGTTCAAAAATGGAGCTGTCAGGATCCGAACTGGCAGGGGCGATATAGTGGTGAATGGACAACGATTAAAAGAGTACCTTGGACAGTTCGATCCGGAGAAAGAAAGCCAAGCAGTGGCAGACCCGGCCTACACTCAATAAGAAACAGCATTAAAAAACATAAAAATTTCATTTTATATATACATAGTATATTGCTTTATAATAAGAAAGTACCCAAAGATCAATTAAACATTTAGAGTACTAAGACTCTAAATGTGAGGATGTTGATATTTGGAGAAAATCTAATGCGCTTTATGTATCTATCTTGCAGAAGTTCGGAACCACCAAAAAGAGGAGCAGAAAAGAGTAACATGGAAAACCAGGTTCTTGGTTGGATTAGTTCCATAAGTCTAAGAAAACGTTTTCGGGAATTGAAGAAATTCAATACCCGAAACAAAATTCACAGATAAATGGAACTGACCCAACCTAATTTTATGCAAGTGGATTGTTTTAATTTTCAGCCCAGCATTTTGAATTTACTTGGACTGAATTTATTCAGCCCAAATCAAATAAAATGGACTCAGGCCCACATCACACTCGGGCCCAGTCCAAGAAAATTTGAAAATTCAAAAATTCTTTGTCGCGGAAGGTCCTTTTCGCGATGTCATGCATCGCGACCAGGCCCTGTTCCGCGACAAACCCCCTTTTTTCCTCTTAACCCTTCTCCGGTGATTGTCGCGATGCACCTTGTCGCGGAGCATGACTCCGCGACCAAGCCCTGCTCCGCGACATGATCTGCGTTGACTGTCTCCATACTGAACTTTGTCGCGGTAGCCTTGTCGCGGAGCATGACTCCGCGACCAACCCTCAATTCCGCGACCTCTCTCATGTCGCTATGCCTTGTCGCGGAACCTTGTTTCGCGACAAAGTCTCGGATTCCGCGACAAAAGTTCAAGTATTTATACCCCCCCACCCCCTCCAGTTTCTTTTCACTTTCTCCTGTCATTTCAACTTCCCCCAACTTCTCCATCTTCCTCTTTCCCCCATTTTTCTCTCATCCGAACGAACACCACGTGTTCTTCGCAACCTTAGCACTCCATTTTCAAGGGGAAACTATGGACCGATTTCATGGACTCCTTCCCAACCTTGGACCCGTGCCTAGACCCGAGCCAAGGAGGAGAGGGTAAACCCTGTTTTCGCTATGTTCATAGCACCCATTCGGATCCGTTTCTTTTTGTTTTGTTTTGTTTTGTTTTTCATTTTGTTGTGTTCTTGGTGTGGTGTGGTTAATATGTGCTTTTAACTTTAGAATTTTTGGAAGTGCTCTCGGTTATGAGCACTATTTTAAAACGTTGAGACCTCATTTTGAAACTGCTAATGGCGTTAAAACTGTTAATGGATAAGATTTTTGAAGGTTTAAAACTGGAAAGAACAAACTGATGAACATTTGGGTATTGTTTTGAATATCTTGATGTTATTGGTTTGATTGATCTTGATGTGATGTGCACAGTGTTGTTTTGGGTGTAATAAAAGAGGTAAGATCTCTTTGGGCACATTTATTCCCATGTTAGAAATCTCATGGGAATAAATGTTTGTTTGTTTATGGAAACATAGTACAAACACCCAATAGGAAGCTTCCACTTTTAATAAAAGCAACTTTTAGAAAAAGACAAAAAGAGTTATTTTTGTTTAATGTTTGACTTGAGTCTTTTGTTCCCAATGGAACACTAGTGTGAGTAAGATAGCAGTATTTTTGTCATCCAACTGCTATCCTTTTCAAAAATCAGAAATGGGACCACTCACATCCCACCTTTGTTAAATAAAACAAGTCAACCATTTTAAAATTAAAAACAGTGTTTGCAAATTTTTGGATGCTTTAACTGTCCAAACAGTCCAAGCTATCCGGAAACAGCAGATCCGTTCCGCCACGTCTCCATTGCACATTCCAATATTCGAGCATTCCATTTCCATCTATCCATCTCATTCCACTTCCAACAAGTGTCTCGGACTTGTTTAATAAAACTGAAAACTTTTGGGCCCTATGGCCCATTAAAAAGATTTTAGGCCCAATGGCCAATTTTATTTTATTTTGGGCTCCTTAGCCCATTTAAAACCAAATATTATTTGCATATGCTTTAAATTAAAATTCAAGTCAGAGATTTAATAATCTCACATCTAGAGCAAAGCTCTAAATGTGAGGATGTTGGTTTCTGAACTTGAATAATTTCTGTAAATTATATAAAAATTGGATTCATCACTTCTTATCTTTTCAGGGGTAATCCTCCCATTCCAGACCCTGCTCCAGAGGGAACCAAGCTGCTGGACTTACCGCTTGAACTCCTTGGTGAAATTCTCTCCCGGATAGGAGAGGATGAAATCAAGGATGTGTTTACTGCACAACGTGTATGCAAGAAACTCAGGGATGCTGGGAACCTTACTATCGTGTACAAGCGATGCGAGGTTAACACCTCCACTGTGAAAAGATGGCAAGTAAGGATCCGTCGGCAGAAGGAGAGATTCCTGCGAATATGCACAGCGGCAGGAAACTTCAATCTTCAGCTCATCCCAGCACTCAAGGCATTTGCAGAGGGGAATGAGGAGCGCGCTTGTGAACTGCTACGCCCGGGACTTGAGGACAACCATAAGACGTCAATCTTCACCCGCGGATTGATGCTTATGAGTAAGACGGATGAAAGCCAAGTTGAGCAGGGGATCAGAATGATCGACAGGATGGTGACTGATCGATCAGTCTTTCGGTACACTTCCACCAACGTCCTCGCTTGGATAGCAGACAACCCAGACAACCCACAACTGTGGGCAGGCCAAGGAGTCAGAGTCTATTGCCCGAGATGGCATGCACCTCTGAGAAACCGCGATTGGTGTCTGCGTTGTGAGCTGTCCAGCTGCGTCCTCTGGCTCCGATACATGCCCTGAAGAAAGGAGGACGAATCCTAGTTATTTTATCCTGCTTTATTTCAATTCCGTTTTAGTAGTAGTAATCTGCAAGGGATCCCCCCCTTTTTGTGTGTGCAGGTTTGTATTAACTGCACGAGAATCCCTTGCCGCGGTTGTATTTACTGCTTTCCCTAAATTGGAACTCAGTTTTTGAGACCACTGAACAATTCTTTACTGCTTTCCTTTGAAAAGATGTCTGCACAGTCCGAGATGAATAAGTGACTGTCAGGCCAAAAATATGCTGTTGACATACTCAGTATGTCAGCAGTGCCTCTTTACTGCTTTCAATTAAATAACCAGCAAAAATATGCATAAACTTGCTCTAAATTCACAGGTTGAATTTAGGCTTGTGATTAAATTTTCAGACTTTCAAATTGGGATAATATAATTGAGAACATGCATGACATGAACTCCTGAGGTTTTGAGCTATAAAAATTTAATGATGCGATCAGCTTATTGGGTAATAAATCTGCATGTTAGAGATCTCGATTGAATAAATTGTTAGAATTAAGTTCGGATTAAATTTGAGAATATTGTATGACATGGATCAACCCAACCTTGTGAGATTTGAGCCATGAGTCACTTTTACTCATTCATTTTCTTTGATGTGTGAATCATTTTTGATTAAAGGAAACTAGAACTTGCGATTGGGACCGATTCAAGACCATGCCATATTCCCGAAATCGAGTATATGATCGAGGCACTTAGAAAACCCAAATTTTTGGCCTTCTTTTGAAATCCAAACCCAAAAATATTTTCCCTTTAAGATTAACCAATTTGAGCCTTAAGCCTAATTTTTCTTTGAAGCCCCCTATATTATTCCTATCCCTACAAAAAGACCAAGAAAATCAAACCCAAGTGTGCAAGGATGAATTCTATCAAGGCATTACAATTTTTGATCATCAATGAAAACTATAAATCGGTATTCTATACACCGATTCAAAAAAAAAAAAAAAAAGAGAAGAGAGTTGAATGCCATTCAACACAAATAAATTGCAGATGACAAGCAGTTAGACAATAGTCTAATGTCATGCAATAGAAAGAAAATCAAAAAGAAAGAGAAACATTGATGATCATAAATTTTAAAGAAAAATATGCCAAGTTATGATAGAATAAATCTTTGCCACTTCTAGCCCAATAATTTCCCTTTCCCACCTAATGTTACAACCGTACGCCCCGTTATAACCCTCGAAAAAGACCTCGTGATCTCGATTTGAAGAAATGAGCCGGTGGCGAGTTGATCTGATTGCAAGCTTATGGGATAACTTAATTAAATATGATCTTGAGCGTTCATGATTAAACCCCAATTGAGAGTGAGTGAATTTTTCCGATTCTCTTATATGTGAGGCTTTGTCTTATTACACATGTTCATGTCATCCTCTGATTCTCATCCCTAATCTTTGCATTTTTCAAACATGATATTCATGAAAGGTTGATAATAATGTTTGATTTGTAGGCCCGATA
>JAOANR010000007.1:33976712-34134083 GCA_030278955.1 Hygrophila difformis | reverse complement strand
GAAGTCGGCGCGGTGGCCGCGCGGTCTCAAGGCATTGGGCGCGCCACGACCGCGCCACGCGACAGATTCGCCCGTTGCGTGAATCTCTCGCCCGAACGCGGATTTTTCGACTTTCGGTTGAACATCTCTCGACCCAAGACCCTTAGGTCAGATGTTGGACGCCCTAGGACCTGGGAAATCTATAAATAAGACCTCCTAGGAGCCCCGAATACTTTTACGAAACCCTACAACTTTCTACACCTTCGAAACCCTAAATCCGGAGTCGTCGGAGGCACGAAACCAAAGGCGAGACCTGTTGGACGAAAATTCTACCATCTCCATAGACGTGGTAAGTCTCGATCCAATCTTTGTTCAATAAACGATTGGAAAACGAATCCTAATCTTCTTCTTTTCTCTTCTACACCTCGTATTGGATCTAGATCGTAGAACCCGACGAACGGAGAGGAGAAACGGTGGACTGGAAGCCACGCCTTCGAATAGACGATCCCGGACGTTCATAAACTCTGTAAGTTAACTCTTACATGGTTTTGGGATGAATTAAAACATTCAAAACTAAAAGATTAACAAGAGATCGAAAATCTGTCAATCTATACTTTCTACCAACGCAACAGATTTCATGAATTTTTCCGAACATTAAACCGAATTCAAACGGAGAAACTTAAAACACGAAAAACGTTCCTGAGACTTAGATCTAGCTACTGTAAATTTTTGAGAATTTCTAGAGATGATTTGATAGGTGAAAACCAACCGAAACCGAACTGCTTGAATCTAGAACTTGAAATTCTTGACAGAACTTAGGAATGATCTTGATCACGTTTTTGACATAGGATCTAGACTGTTTTAGATCTTTGGCCGAACATGAAAGTCGTAGATAATTGTCTTAGGATGATTTCTGTAAAATTTCAGCAAATTTGGAGTTGAATTGCTATGGTAGAATTCGAAATCTTTAAACTGTGATACATTAAACTCGGACAGAATTATTCTTCTGCGAAAATTGGTGATTTTGACCTACTTAGGTATCTCGGATTGAAAAAGTTAAAACGCGAAAGTTGTAGATCTCGACGTTTCTGAGTCAGACGTGAAATTTTATAATTTTTGGAATTAAATCTGATTTTAGACGAATTTTAGAGTAAACTGTGGTTTACCGGAAACAAAATCTTGAAATCTTGTTGAAACATGGAATTAACCTTTAGGGTTGAGATGAGTTGAGATATTATTTTTAAATGAATACAATTGAAATCAGATTTTAAAAATTAAATCCCCTTACAAACTTGATAAATTAAAATTAGGGGTGAGTGCTCTGCAGGGTGCCCTCTAACTGCTTCACTTCGTGCCTTAATGGACGATGGTGACCCCGCGCGCTAAACTTGAAATGTGATATTGCCAAAACGGCGAAATATAGAGCCTATACTCTCGTGAATATCCATATGGGTTTCCCGAGGCTCCGGAATGGTACTGGGTATGGCTGATACGGTTGCGGCCGCCGGGCTACCGGCTAAACTTGTTGACATCGCGATGCTATCGTGAAACTTTGAGATACCAAATCGGGAATGTAATGGGGATATTAAACTAAATTAAATTAGATTAAATTATGTTGTTGTCCAAATTAAATTATTTAAATGCTTTCTTTAAATTATGGCTATTATTCTAAACCATACGATATGTGTTATTAAATAGAGCCCTGAAATAAATTATGATATTGGATAGTTGATTAGATTAATTTGAATATTATTTTATTATCATGCTTTCAACTA
This sequence comes from Hygrophila difformis, assembly GCA_030278955.1. Classification (NCBI taxonomy): domain Eukaryota; kingdom Viridiplantae; phylum Streptophyta; class Magnoliopsida; order Lamiales; family Acanthaceae; genus Hygrophila; species Hygrophila difformis. The sequence continues at coordinate 34,132,329 of JAOANR010000007.1, read as the reverse complement.
TTTATTAAATTAATGGCTTTTAAACTCTACGATCATGCATGTGTTAGCTTACTCAGCAAGTTTGCTGACCAAAACCGTTTTTATTCCTTTTCTTACAGAATATGTGGAATGAGCATGTGTGAGCACGAATCATGCATGGGATTTTGGGAACTTTGTTTTGCTTTTAAATTCGTACTTTAGACTATATTATGAACGGGCCTGTTTAACCCGTGTTTTGGCCATGTCGGCCCTATTTATATTTTCCGCTGCGATACTATACTAAAACAATTATTACCGCTGCGCTATGTTAATATTATTTTCGAATTATATTGTATGGGCCATTTTGAATGATTTAAATGTCTTAAATACTGCAATACCTAGCCTTACATCTCTTTAGTAAGCTCGGAGAAACCGTGTCTTACTAGGGGGATGTGGCGGTGACATCCCGACCTGGGTGACCAAAAACCGGGGTGTTACAAGTTGGTATCAGAGACCGGCTATTTTTAAAACTATTATTTTTAAACCATTACTATTTTTAAACTGCTATTAGTATTTTGACTATTATTTTAAATTTTAAAGTATTATTTCCATGGAAAATTTTTATTTTAAAACCCATGGAAAAAAATATATATATATGTGGTGCATTAAATTATTATTGGGGGGAATCATCATTTGCATTTGCATATTGCATCTCTCCTATGAACTTAGAATCTTGGCGAAACTTGAACTTAGAATCTTGGCGAATTTGAACCTAGAATCTTGGCGAAATTCGAACCTAGAATCTTGGCGAATTGAACTTAGAATCTTGGCGAATATTAACTTAGATCTCTTGCTTGCGCTAGATGGCTAGTCAAGACATGATGCAGTTGATGGTCAGGATGATGAGCGTTCATCTCGATTCCCACCAAACCCTAGACCAAATGAAGTACCGTATGGCTCAATTGGAGGCCAATTTACATCACATGGGCAACTTGAGAGAGGCGGATCATCACCGCATAAACCAACTCGAACGCCAAGTCCAAACCCTCACTACACAAAACTTAATACTAAAGGAATACATCGATGCCCACGGGCAAGACTTGAACACTATCTTTGACGAGCTAATGCCGCCGAGTTCGGAGGAGGAAGATCCGGAGGAAGATCCTGCTTCCCCACCGGAGGACGTCATGAGACACTAGAGATTCTATTGTTAGATGTTATTTTGCTAGGAAAATATCTTTTGTACTAAAATCTCTTTTGAGGAAATAAAATGCCCGATTTATTTGTAATAAATCGAAAAAAAAAACGGACAGATCTGTCCGTACAGCCAGAAAAAAAATAAATAATAAATAAATTTCGAAATAAAATAAAACCCCGAAGCGTACGACGCTTCTTAGTTCGAACAAAGCACCACGTGCTAAATTGCAACACACATATACATTTATAGAAATTGCTTAGATTATATGCTAAATTCACCAGTCCTAATCTATCCCATTTGTACCAGAATGGCACCCAGAGGAAGAGGAAGAGGAAGAACTCAACCCGCTCCCCAAACCACCACTGAAACACCTACTGAAACACCACCAAACGTCACTGAACCGATTCAACCTGAGATGGAACAACCCCAAGGTGCGCAGGACGCCCCCGCACCGAACAATGTGGGCGATCGTCTTAGGACGATAGAGGAAGTGTTGATTGCGCTCGGAAACGCGCAAGTCAACCAGGGTCAAGCTGCGGCGGTACCTCCGCCCCAAGCTCGCCCTAACTACCTGGCGATGGTGAATCCTTACCAGCCGCCCCACTACGCTGGTGAGGAGGATCCAGCTAAACTGGAGGAATGGATCCGGACTTTTGACAAGCTGCTGGGAGCGGTCAAATGTCCGGAAGGAGAGAGGGTACATGTCGCTTCATACTACTTGGGAGGCGAAGCTGACGACTGGTGGCAGGCGACGCAGGCCAAACTGACTGAAGATGACGAGCCTTACTCGTGGATGGAGATGATGGAACTACTCAGGGATCGATTCTATCCCTTGAGTACTAAAGCTGCCATGTACGAGGAGTTCCGGTCGCTGAAGTAAGGAGGCCAAACGGTGCAGGAATACTACACACGCTTCAAGGAGCTGGTGAGGTTCGCACCAAGGCTAGTGCCTACTGATGCGGAAAAGGCACAGAAGTTCGAGATGGGACTGAACCTGTCTGTGCGCGAGGTGATCGCGGGGGTACACTACCCCGATTTGCAAGCCGTGTATGACCGCGCTGTGGCGGTAGCACGTGTGCAGCAGCTAAAAAGGAGGGTGAGTGGGGAGTCCAGCAGGGGTCCCCAGGACAAGAGAAGCCGAGATTCAAGAAACGAGAACAACACTGGAAGGAACGAGCAGCGCAGAGGGTCGAATAGGCCCCAACAAAACAACACTGGGAGGAGGTTCAACCAAGAAGATCCGGTACCACCTTGCCCGAGATGTGGACGACCCCATCTGGCAAGGGGATGCCCGCAACAAGGCGCTTGTTACCGATGCGGTCGAATGGGTCACGTTCGACGGGATTGCCGGACTAGGCTCGAGAACATAACGAGAAGGGACGATTTGGTCACGGGGCAAGAACAGCCTCAAAATCAAAACGGGCGAAACGGGAATAACCAAGGGTACAGACCCCCTCAAAATAGGCCGCAAAACCAGAACCAGAACCAACGACCTCCGCCCCCTCAGAACCAAAACCAGCAACAAAATCAGCAGCCGAATGCGAATCAGCAGGGCAATCAGGGACGCCCTATGGGGAGGCTGAACGTGGTGAACCAAGCGGACGTGCCTGCGCAAGGAGAAGTGATGGCAAGTACATTTTATATGTTGAATACGCCCCTTAGAATTCTGTTTGATTCTGGAGCTAGTAGTGCCTGAGTTAGATCTACCTAAGTGCGAGAGAATTAGCTTAGGAATTCAATTGCCTTCTGGAGAAGTAGTGTCTTGCTCTAAACGATATAACGGAATTCCTATAGTGATAAAGAACGTAGAATTCTTCGCGAACTTGGTAGAATTTAACTTAAAAGACTTTGACATCATACTGGGAATGGATTGGTTATCCCAGTATAAGGCGGTGATCGAATGCCAAAAGCAAAAGATCACATTGTCAAAAAGTAGGGGAAAGAGAGTTATCTTTTACTCTCAGCCCCCTTAGAAAAGTAACAAAATTGTTAGTGCACTTAAACTAAGTAACTTGATGCGTAAGGGGTACGAACTATATGCGTGCTATGTGCACAACCTTGAGGCGGAAGAAAACAAGGTTGATAGCATACCAGTGGTAAGAGAATACCCGGACGTGTTCCCTGAGGACGTTCCGGGCATGCCACCTGAGAGAGATCTTGAATTCACTATAGATCTCATTCCGGGGACAGAGCCTGTCTCAAAAGCTCCGTACCGGATGGCACCACTGGAAATGAAGGAGTTAAAGGAACAACTCGAGGAACTATTAGGAAAAGGTTACATAAGACCGAGTACATCCCCTTGGGGAGCACCGGTTTTATTCGTTAAGAAGAAAGACGGAGGACTGCGTCTTTGTATAGATTACCGAGGACTAAACCAAGTGACCATCAAGAATAAATACCCCCTACCGAGAATAGAGGATCTGTTTGATCACCTGAAGGGAGCTTCAGTATTCTCGAAGATCGATTTGCGATCTGGGTATCATCAATTGAGGATTGCCGAGAAGGACATTCCGAAGACGGCATTTCGAACGCGATATGGCCATTACGAGTTCACAGTGTTATCCTTCGGGCTAACAAATGCTCGGGCCATGTTCATGAATCTCATGAACAACGTGTTCCGAGAACTGTTAGATCAGTGCGTCGTAGTGTTCATCGACGACATCCTGATCTACTCAAAGAGCGAGGAAGAGCATGCCCAACACTTACATCAAGTGTTAGAAATCTTGCGAAGAAATCAGCTATACGGCAAGCTGTCGAAATGCGATTTCTGGTTGAAAGAAGTAGCATTTCTCGGACACATAGTATCCGCTGATGGAGTATCAGTGGATCCGGCAAAGGTTTCCGCCGTGACGGAGTGGGCAACTCCGAAGAGTCCAACGGAAATAAGGAGTTTCCTTGGATTAGGCAGGTATTATAGACGATTTGTGAAGGACTTTTCAAGGATTGCACGTCCTTTGACCCAGCTACTGAAGAAAGGTGCAAAATACGAGTGGACCGAAGCGTGTGAGACTGCGTTTCAAGAGCTGAAGAAACGACTCACAACCACACCCGTATTAACACTGCCATCAGAGAATGGTGACTTCGAAGTATATAGCGATGCTTCGAAGGAAGGTTTAGGCTGTGTCTTAATGCAAGACTCGAGAGTCGTAGCCTATGCATCACGCCAACTAAAACCCCACGAGGAAAATTATCCGACCCACGACCTGGAGTTGGCAGCGGTCGTTTTCGCTCTAAAGATATGGAGACATTATCTTTATGGGCGGAAGTGTCGAATGTTCACCGACCACAAGAGCCTGAAATATATATTCACTCAGAAGGAGTTGAATTTGAGACAGCGAAGGTGGTTGGAACTTATTAAAGACTACGATTTAGAGATAGCATACCACGAGGGGAAGGCGAATGTGGTAGCCGATGCCCTAAGTCGGAAAACCCAACACGTGACAAACTCGTTGGTAATTCCGCCGGCATTGTACATGGAGTTGGCAAGATTGGAGTTAGAACTTGTGCATCCTGGCACAGTGAGAGAAACGGTCAATGCCATGGTCGTAGAAACTCCAATATTGGACGAGATTCGACTCGCTCAACCGGGCAACCCGAAACTCGAGAAGATAAAAGGATATATTGCCGCAGGAAAGGCAATAGGATTTGCTGTCCACGAGGATGGAAGCATCCGTTTTAAAGGGAGATGGTGTGTGCCCCTTAAATGTGCCGAGTTGAAGCAAAGGTTGATGGAGGAAGGGCACAACACGCCATATTCCGTACATCCCGGAGGTGACAAGCTATACAAAGATCTGAAGAAGATCTATTGGTGGCCGGGAATGAAGAAGGAAGTGGCGAATTTCGTGACGAGATGTCTCACCTGCCAAAAGGTTAAGGCAGTGCGACATAAACCCTTAGGATTGATGCAACCACTAGAGATTCCAAGTTGGAAGTGGGATAGCATCTCAATGGACTTTGTCTCGGGATTACCCCGATCACCTAAAGGCATGAACAAGATTTGGGTGATTGTGGATAGGCTAACAAAGGCAGCCATATTTATCCCAATGAAAGACACGTGGACTATGGACCAATTGGCCCGAGCCTACATTGATAATGTGGTACGACGACATGGAGTACCACATGATATCATTTCCGATAGAGACAGTAGATTTGTCTCTCATTTCTGGACGGAGTTACAAAAAGCTCTCGGTACTCAAATCAAAATGAGCACCGCATTCCACCCGATGACGGATGGACAAACCGAAAGAACAATCCAAACACTAGAAGACATGCTGAGAGCATGTGTGTTGGAATTCAAAGGAAATTGGGAATCTCATTTACCCTTGATTGAGTTTTCCTATAATAATAGCTACCATGCTAGCATCGGCATGGCACCTTTCGAGGCGTTGTATGGACGAAAGTGCCGAAGCCCGTTGAGCTGGGAAGAAAACGATAAGTCCGTGGTAGTGGGACCACAACTTATCGAAGACATGGCTCAACAAATAAAAGTGATTCAAGGAAAGATGAAAGCCGCACAAGACCGTCAAAAGAGTTATGCCGACGTGAGACGACGAGACCTAGAATTTCAAGTGGGAGATAGGGTCATGCTAAAGATATCACCCATGAAGGGGGTGATGCGCTTTGTCAAACGAGGGAAGTTAAGTCCTCCATATATAGGACCTTACGAAATTCTAGAACGAGTCGGAACTTTAGCTTACCGATTGGCTTTACCGCCACACTTAGATAGAGTTCATAATGTCTTCCATGTCTCGCAACTAAAGAAGTATGTGCCGGACCCGACACATGTACTTCAATCGGAGATAATTGAGCTCGATGAAGACTTGACTTACGAAGAAGTCCCAGTGCGTATTCTCGATACTAAGGAACGGGTAACGAGGAACAAAACCGTCAAAATGATCAAGGTTCTTTGGTCAAACCACGAAAGTGAGACGGCAACTTGGGAAGTAGAATCCGACATGAGAGAACGCTACCCGACATTGTTCCAAACTGATACCGACACAGTTATGGGGACATAACTGCAATCTTAAGGGGAAGAGGATGTCATACCACCTATTTTTCGTGCACTTTTGTAAACTTTTGAACTACGTTGTGGCTTGATCCCTTCACCGGGTACGTAGGCAGCTTAGAAGTTTTAATTCTAAGTTCAGTCACAACATAATAAAACAAACACAAGACCTTAGCACAAGAAAAGCTGAAACACAACTTCGAGGACGAAGTTGATTCTTAAGGAGGGTAGACTGTAATACCCGAGAATTTTCCATCATAAAATAAAACAATAATTAAATAATTAAATAATAAATAAAATAAATACCATAAATAAATAAATGAATCCAGCAAATAAAGAAATAAATAAAGATAAGGAAATGAGAAAATGAGATTTAACTTAAAAAGGAATTAAAGGGATTTAATTAAATGAAAGAATTATTAAAGGTAAATAAATTGTACACTGAAACCCGACTAATGAACTCGAGGATTCGAGTCCAAACATCCAATTAGACCCGAGTAAAAATTTAGAGAGAAAGTATGAACCCGAAGATACCCCGGAAATCGGAATTCGGGAGCATAGAGGGATAGAAACCCAAAAGAGAGGCGGAAAAGCACGATGGATCGCACGACCCGCCCGGACCGAAGTCCAGGCGAAGTCGGCGCGGTGGCCGCGCGGTCTCAAGGCATTGGGCGCGCCACGACCGCGCCACGCGACAGATTCGCCCGTTGCGTGAATCTCTCGCCCGAACGCGGATTTTTCGACTTTCGGTTGAACATCTCTCGACCCAAGACCCTTAGGTCAGATGTTGGACGCCCTAGGACCTGGGAAATCTATAAATAAGACCTCCTAGGAGCCCCGAATACTTTTACAAAATCCTACAACTTTCTACACCTTCGAAACCCTAAATCCGGAGTCGTCGGAGGCACGAAACCAAAGGCGAGACCTGTTGGACGAAAATTCTACCATCTCCATAGTCGTGGTAAGTCTCGATCCAATCTTTGTTCAATAAACGATTCGAAAACGAATCCTAATCTTCTTCTTTTCTCTTCTACACCTCGTATTGGATCTAGATCGTAGAACCCGACGAACGGAGAGGAGAAACGGTGGACTGGAAGCCACGCCTTCGAATAGACGATCCCGGACGTTCGTAAACTCTGTAAGTTAACTCTTACATGGTTTTGGGATGAATTAAAACATTCAAAACTAAAAGATTAACAAGAAATCGAAAATCTGTCAATCTATACTTTCTACCGACGCAACAGATTTGATGAATTTTTCCGAACCTTAAAACGAATTCAAAAGGAGAAACTTAAAACACAAAAAACATTCCTAAGACTTAGATCTAGCTACTGTACATTTTTGAGAATTTTTAGAGATGATCTGATAGGTGAAAACCAACCGAAACCGAACTGCTTGAATCTAGAACTTGAAATTCTTGACAGAACTTAGGAATGATCTTGATCACATTTTTGACATAGGATCTAGACTGTTTTAGATCTTTGGCTGAACATGAAAGTCGTAGATAATTGTCTTAAGATGATCTCTGTAAAATTTCAGCAAATTTGGAGTTGAATTGCTATGGTAGAATTCGAAATCGTTAAACTGTGATACATTAAACTCGGACAGAATTATTCTTCTGCGAAAATTGGTGATTTTGACCTACTTAGGTATCTCGGATTGAAAACGTTAAAACACGAAAGTTGTAGATCTCGACGTTTCTGAGTCAGACGTGAAATTTTATAATTTTTGGAATTAAATCTGATTTTAGACGAATTTTAGAGTAAACTGTGGTTTACCGGAAACAAAATCTTGAAATCTTGTTGAAACATGGAATTAACCTTTAGGGTTGAGATGAGTTGAGATATTATTTTTAAATGAATACAATTGAAATCAGATTTTAAAAATTAAATCCCCTTACAAACTTGATAAATTAAAATTAAGGGTGAGTGCTCTGCAGGGTGCCTCCTAACTGCTTCACTTCGTGCCTTAATGGACGATGGTGACCCTGCGCGCTAAACTTGAAATGTGATATTGCCAAAACGGCGAAATATAGAGCCTACACTCTCGTGAATATCCATATGGGTTTCCCGAGGCTCCGGAGTGGTACTGGGTATGGCTGATACGGTTGCGGCCGCCGGGCTACCGGCTAAACTTGTTGACATCGCGATGCTATCGTGAAACTTTGAGATACCAAATCGGGAATGTAATGGAGATATTAAACTAAATTAAATTAGATTAAATTATGTTGTTGTCCAATTAAATTATTTAAATGCTTTCTTTAAATTATGGCTATTATTCTAAACCATACGATATGTGTTATTAAATAGAGCCCTGAAATAAATTATGCTATTGGATAGTTGATTAGATTAATTTGAATATTATGTTATTATCATGCTTTCAGCTATTTATTAAATTAATGGCTTTTAAACCCTACGATCATGCATGTGTTAGCTTACTCAGCAAGTTTGCTGACCAAAACCGTTTTTATTCCTTTTCTTACAGAATATGTGGAATGAGCATGTGTGAGCACGAATCATGCATGCGATTTTGGGAACTTTGTTTTGCTTTTAAATTCGTACTTTAGACTATATTATGAACGGGCCTGTTTAACCCGTGTTTTGGCCATGTTGGCCCTATTTATATTTTCCGCTGCGATACTATACTAAAACAATTTTTTCCGTTGCGCTATGTTAATATTATTTTCGAATTATATTGTATGGGCTATTTTGAATGATTTAAATGTTTTAAATACTGCAATACCTAGCCTTGCATCTCTTTAGTAAGGTCGGAGAAACCGTGTCTTACTAGGGGGATGTGGCGGTGACATCCCGACCTGGGTGACCAAAAACCGGGGTGTTACACATATCCCTGCTGTTTAATATGTTTTTGGAATGTTTTTGAATGACTCTTGAATTGTGGTGTTTTGGAATGACTTGTTTTTGTGAAGTTTTTGGATGTTTTTATGACTTTTTTGAATGGTGGTGTTGAATGTGTTTTATGACTTTGTGATTGAATGAAATGTTGAATGTTGAATGTTTGATTTATGGTTTGATTTATGGTGTTGAATGTTTTATGACTTTGAATGGATTTAACTGATTTTAGTGTTTATGAATTGTTTCAGTGATTGTGGTTTTTATGATGTATCGCTAAAAAGTATATAGTGAACTCGCTTAAAAGAATAGTTGTTCATCGCTGAAAAGTTATATTATCTCTGCAAAGCGTATTCGTTTAAAGGAATCTCAATCATCGCTGAAAATAATTGTGCAATCTCGATGAAATGAAGCACATACCATCGCTGAAAAGTATAATGTTCTATCGCTGAAAATAATGATACAAATTAATATGTTTTAATTAGGAATTAATAATTTCGTTAAAAATAGTATATTAAAGAAAACAGTTGCACTTCATCGATAGTGTACCATTATTTTCAAGTCATCGCTGAAAATAATGGCACACTCTCGCTGAAATGAACTACATTCCATCGCTGAAAAGAATAACTATGTATCGTTGAAAATAATGATACAAATTAATATAATTTGTGTCAGTAATATGTTGTAATTAGGAATTAATAATTTCGTTAAAAATAAAAACATATGATGTATCGCTGAAAAGTACATGGTGAAATCGCTTAAAGAGTATATCTTTCATCGCTGAAAAGAGTACGTAAACATCGCTGAAAAGATATAATATCTCTGCAAAGTGTAGTATCTCGACGAAAACAATTGCACTTCATCGAGAGTGTACAATTATTTTTCAAAAGTCATCGCTGAAAATAATGACGCACTCTCGCTGAAATGAAGGGATTTCCATCGCCGAAAAGAATAATGTTGTATCGCTGAAAATAGTGATACAAATTAATATAATTTGTGTCAGTAATATGTTGTAATTAGGAATTAATAATTTCGTTAAAAATAAAAATATATGATGCATCCTGCATTCTGCATCGCTGAAAAGATATAATATCTCTGCAAAGTGTATTAGTTGCACATCTCGGGGAAAGGAATTTTGAAGTCATCGCTGAAAATAATGTGGCATTCTCGCTGAAATGAATAGCATTCCCTCGCTGAAAAGAATATAGTTGTATCACTGAAAATAATGGTACACTCTCGATGAAATGAAGCATAGTGATGTATCGCTGAAAAGAATAATGTTTTAATTAGGAATTAATAATTTCGTTAAAAATAAAAACATATGATGTATCGCTGAAAAGAAAATAATTTGTGTAACATGTTTTAGTGAATTTTAGTGATTTTTTCTGTTGTAAGATATTTTAGGATACAAATCCGTTTAAGATATGCATTAAATCCGTTAAAGATACGTACTAATCCGTTAATTTCGTAATTAATAAAACCGTTCCATATTTTAATTGGACAACTTTACCCTTTTGCATTTACAACCCTTGGATTTTAATTGGACGATCAAGATTTTCGCCTTGATGTGCTGCGGATTTGTTCAATCGCACCATAACCGGACCCGGCAGTAAAATATAGAGAAAGGCTAAAGCATAAAAGTAAATTATACAAACATATATAATTGACAGAAACAATATACAGAATATTTTTTAAAAAAATGAAGATACATTCAAAGAAAATATAACTTTTTTAACTCATCACAACCAAACATTACATCAGAATTAATAACTATAGGAGCAAAGTTTGTCACTATCTTTTGAAGGTTAGGCATAATATTTTCGAACTTGAGTTCCTCTAATCAAGCCACATAACGGATAGAATCACAGAAAAATACATCATAAATTGTATTAAAAAAATTCTGAATTTGAACAACAATGTATGTGATTGTAGAAAATCCATTGTCATGTTAAGAGAATCTCAAAGCCATCTTCATCCTAGTTCACATTTTTCTTGTCCACCGAATATAGATTATAAAAGCATGGTCACACCCTTGCCAAGTTCTCTTTTGGGGAATAAAATTGTTGTACATGCTTTTAATCTACTCTACCATTCAACATTATCAATGGATATCCCTGCAATTATAATGGCAAAAAAATTGAATTTTTCTTTTTCCCTGAACTGTCCCATGACTTTTTATGTAAAGAGAATCTTTGATAAACGCACATGTGTTGTACGGAAGATATTTTTTTCCTTAAAAAATCGGTGAAAGAAACTTGTTAAATGATTAAAATAACCTATAAAACATTAAGTATCATAAGATGATATCAAAAAATAGGGAAAAAAAATCTAAAATACACAAAAAATATTCATAAGACATGCTACAATCATATACATACCGATTCACATGAGTTAATCACGTACACGCTACAAAAACCAAAAGATGAATAAACATTAGATTAGAGAAAATTGACTAAAAATTATCTAAAGCAATAAAAAAAATTGCAAAATATGAGATTTGGAATAGAGATGACTTAAACGAATAAGGATGATCGGATGTATTTATAATTATTCAAATAGGTGTATTTAATGGAAATAATTTAAAATTTTAAGAGTATTATAGATTATAGATTTAGGGAGTATATATGATATGATTGAGTTTGTTGAAATTAAATATTAGATTATATATAGAGATAAATAATTTTTTAGGCCATCAATAGGCAGATAATTCACTTTTGGGCCACTAAAGATTGAATTATGAAATTAGGCCACCTGAAACTTTTGACAAATTTCGTCAACACGAGTATTTTTATAAAATATATCAAGTTTGAATTTATTAAATGAAAAGAGCTATGATTTATGGGAAGGGGTTTAAGTAGGGGTGGGCACGGTTCGGTTAACCTGAATTTTTCAGGTATTTGTATTTGTATTTGAACCGGGCAAATACTTCATTTCAGTATTTGTATTTGTAACCGGAGTCCTCGGTTAACCGGGGGTTCGGTTTCGATTAGATTTAGCGGTTAAACGATTCGGTTCGAATATTTAAAAATCTACGAAACTCAAAGATTTAAAAAATGAAAACTTGATTATATATTTTAAGAGGGTCGGACGAGGTTATTACACTCAGAAAATATATATATATAACTATGGAATCAAATGGTTCTTTTCAATGTAATCAAAATATGTTAGTATATGCAACAAATTTTAGTGTAGAGGTATATTTTAATAATAGGGTATTCTGAAAGAAAAAAATCAATATAGACTTATTAATTATGATGATATATTTTGATAATTAGCTCTTTAGTTTTTTATATTTTTGTTATTATATACTTAAATAAATAATGATATATATTATCTATATAATTTTACACCATCAAATGTCTATAATATTTACAATATATATAACTTTTAAAATAAAATAAATATTTTCGGTTCGGTTCGGTTAACCGGGGGAAAAAATTAAAGTATTTGTATTTGTATTTGAACCGGACGAATACTGAAATATGATATTTGTATTTCCTCTGGGGTCCTCGGTTAACCGGAAATTCGGTTCGATTTCGGTTCGATTCAGCGGTTCAACGAATCGGTTCGAATATTTTGCCCACCCCTAGGTTTAAGGATATATTTCACTTTTTATTACTCATGTGGGAAACTTTGATTTCAAATGGCGCGATGAAAATCCCCGGCCATGAAACTTTTGACAATTTCCCACTATAGGAGTATTTTCTGAAAAACAATAAACCCGGTTTTCAATTTTATTTAATGAAACCAATTATGAAGACGGAGTTGGGATTAGGGATATATTTATAGGTTGTCACGTTTTTATTTACTCGTGTTAAGAAACTGTGCCCCCGAAAGCGCACGGAGTCAAAAATTGCAGTATTTATAGTGAGTACCGGATCGTTCACTGGAGGATGTGCGATGGAAGCAGGCCCACGTCATTTACTAAGATTTTCCACTCGGTTACTCGATTCAAGTTTGTGTTTGATTATAATCTACTTGACATAATTTAAACTAAGCTATGAAAGCAAATAAAATAAAGCAGATAAAATTATTCAAGAAAGCAATTAAATTTAATCTAAGAAAGCAATAAAATTTATTCTAAGAAAGCGGTTAAAATTATTCTAGGAAAGCAGATTTAAAAGTGAGACAAAAGGGACAGGAAGAAAATAATAAAAATTGGACACGATTCAGATGAAACACAGTTAAACTTCCATTTTAATACACAGATCTTTGTTTGGGATAAACCTTTCAATTAGCTAACTCTCATGCTCTCTATGCCATGTTCCCTTTTAACAGACAGGTACTTATAGTAAGAGTTTACATGCTCTTAAGACAGCAAAATCTAAGATACCACAGACTCACAACTGCCCTCACACGGCCGTGTAGAGGCATGTTATTCATCTGTGGTGGACAAGCAACACCTGACAAATCATTTATTGAAGTGGCAAGTACCGCTATCATTCCCCCATGTCACACCCAAAGATTCTAATCAAGCCCTGAACTATCCCTTAACTATCAGTCCTAGTAGCAGTTACACAACTCTCAATACAACCGAGTGACCTCTAACGAAAGCATTTAAAAGAAAGCGATAAAGAAAGCATTTAAAATCCTATCACTCGGAGGTTTTTGAAAGTCTGACCCTGGTAGTAAAAGAAAGCCCCCAGTCAAAATGACCGGATGTGGATCAAGAATTCCCGGCTCTCGGTGAACCACTCGCAGTGTTCACTTCCTTCCGGGTGGTTATGAGATACAAACTAATGAAATAAACTAATAAATTAGTTCATTCCGGATGCACTCACCCAGGACTCAAAAATAGGCTTTGGCAGAAGAGGATAGCAGTTGAAAGGAACTCAACCCTACCTTAGAAAATAACCAAGGCCCACATGTTGTTCTTCTAGTATTATCTGTTACACCTCATCTGAATCCAAGTGGACTCTGAGTCAGTGCAATATTTAATATAAGATTTCCAACATACAGCAATTTTGGAAAATAATCGATGTGAAAATCATTCCCTAAACAGGTACTAGACTCTCAATAAGAACACAGACCCTTTCAGTCTAGGAGAGACCTAATCGCTGACTCTGCTTCTAATTTCCCAAAATCAACCCCCAGTCGGATATAAATTAGTCATAACTGTCGAATGTATCCCTTACTCAGATCCGGATTTTATAAATGAATTTTTGTTGGAAATTTATCATGAGACATCTGATTTAAAATCAAGACTCCTGTGTCCAAGGGAATGATCCCAAAATAATATGACCACAATATTTACATAATATTATCATGCATAATTTTATAAAGAAGTGTAAAATTAAATAACCCAAAATATAAGGCGGGTTTAGATAGAAGTTGGTACACAGAGATGGGATAGCCGGAGGTGAGAAGAATTTATTTTGGCTAAAAAGATGGCAAAACGATTGGGTGGACTGCAAACATCTGCTTTCCAATTTCCCTCTCATTTGGATGGAATGATTTTTAGACAATGGAATGCCTTAAATGACAGTTGCCACCGTCATCTTAGACTCCACTATCTGTGAACTGGATAAAAACCCACATGTTCTATCATTGCAATAATTATTAGACAACATTGGCATATATCATCTAACATTACTACAGCTCCAGATTCAGGTTTGAAATTAAAATAGAGAAAAGAAAACTGTATCCGGGTAGGAGTCAGCTGAGCAGCTATTATAATCCCGGATGGACGAACCGCCAAGGCTTCCACCGACCACTGCCTGGACCATGCAAAATAACAATTAGTAATTAATATTCAGACTACGAGCTAGTTTATCCGTGTGGGAATACCCGCCAACATTATTCTGATATATTCCTTACTAACCGTTTCACACAACACGGGTAAAGACAAAATAAATAAAAGAAAATATTTTTGGATCATCTTGTATGAGAGACATTGGTTTCTCATGCAAGGGTATGGAAATTAATCCATAATTATTCTTTATGTCTAAATAATCACTCATTCCATAATTAATTAATTAATTACAGTCCGGATTATATACTTAGATCATTAGAGTTTAATTTTGTAGAAAAATCTTTTAATGGAATATTGAACAAAGTTCTTTATATAAAATTAATCATGGGTTGAGATCATTGGATTTCAACCTCAAAATATTAATATAAAGGTTCAATTAATTAAGTGAGGAAAATGGAGAAATGGAAAATTTGGCAAAAAATGCCAATTACGACGCTAGACAGATTTTACGACGCTATCCTAGGATAGCGTCGTGAGGATAGCATCGTCATGGGTTGGTGAAAGAGATAATTTTTGGGGTTAAAGGGGTGTGTACGATGCTATACACTAATTTACGGCGCTATACTAGGATAGCGTCGTAGGTGTAGCGTCGTAGGTGGTTTGAGAAATTGGGGAAGAAAGAAGTTTTTGGAAAAGGGGGAGATGCTACGGCACTAGACATTAAATGACGACGCTATCCGAGGATAGCGTCGTGAGGATAGCGCCGTAGGTGGGTTTTTGTGAGAAATGAAGTATTTTGGGGTCCTACGACGCTGGACAAAAATTACGACGCTATCCGAGGATAGCGTCGTTGGTCTAGCGCCATAAGGCAAATTTTTGTTTAAGTCTGGATAACTACGGCGCTAAACCTCACCTACGACGCTATCCAAGGATAGCGCCGTAGGGCGGTTAGCGTCGTGGCTAGCCCAGAATGTTGTTGTTCGGGTGATGCAATCTCTGCGATTGCAAACCCTAAAATAGTTGGTCGGGTAATGCAATCTATGCGATTGCAAAACCCTATTTTCAAGTTTTTTTGAGTATGCACAAACACATAAGTATCATCCACTTTTTAGATCTATTAAACTAAAAATGAAATTAAAAATAAAAATGAAAATAAAACATCTAAATTAAAATAAAAAATAAAAACAACTACCAAATAAAATTAAAGTTAAATTATACTAAGAGACTAAAATTTAAACTAAATCTACTCTAATAAATCTATAAAGTGATGAACACTACATATTTGTGCATGTTATTAAATTAAGTAAAGCATTTAAAATCTATCTAAACAAATAAGAATGGTCAAGTGACCAAAACAAGTTAAAGAAAAGAAGACACAAACCAAAACAAGTGAAACAAAAAGGAAAGAGTGACTGTTAGACTACCATTATCCATGACCACCCCAACCACCCAACCATCCAACCATCTTATTATTTAATTAATTTCTCTCTCCTCCAACTCATCAATATCCATCCCAACCCAACCACCCAAATTTTACATACTTTATCAATAACCACCCAACCATCCAACCACAATATTATATATAATCATTTAAATTTTTACAATTTTAAATTTTATTGAAATATAAAAATATTAATGTATAAAAAAAATAAAAAATATTTTAGCTTACTTATAAAGAATAAAATATAAAATTTTAATATATTTTTTATTTATTTTTATTTTATATAAATTTTAAAATGGGTTAAATATATCAAAATTGATATGTTATGTATTTTAAAAAAAATATAGCAAGAGTGGTCTCTATTTGTAGAGAATGAAAAATTATAAAATTTGGTAAATTTTTTATTTATTTTTATTTTAAAATATAAAAGTTATAATAATTTTAATGAGATTAGTTTAAAATTTTAGTTGGCCAATGGGAATGAGACAAATGTCCCAATCCCATTGGCCAAGAAAATGAGACCAAATGGTCTCATTTAGGATTTGGTCGACCATGGCCAAGGGACCTTATCCCATTTTTCATTTTTTTTTTTTTAAAATATGATGTGGAGGTTGGGTCTCCACAAGGAGGATCATGGATGTAGGTAGTCTTATGGACACACATTCCATGGACAGATTTTTGGTGGAGCTTTTTCTTGTATAACACATCAAAAGCAATAAAATCTAAGAATAACCCATTATTTGGGTATTCTTATATGTTTCTACATTACAAAACAATAAAATATGGAAATGACTACTCTAAAGAGATTCAAACTGATATTTACTAAGCAATCTACAGCTACAATTAACAAAAATAAAATTACATGGCAAAAATTAAACTAAACTAAACTTGATTTTTGATTTTTTGGAGCATCCCAGCAGCATGGCTGCACTGTTCAAAAATTGGGAGCTACTGTTCAACGAGAGAATAACAGTTATTTATAGAGGATGGAGAAAAACCCTAGGCCCAATAGGCCCAATAACTGAGTGGGAAGGGACGGGTCTTCGAGGTCCTGGGGAAGAGACAAAGGACTTTGCTCTTGTGGGACTTCCGGTCCTGGGACCGCTTGCATCAATTGGCACATGGGAAAAATTTGAAATTGGACTACGACGCTATACTGCTATTACGACGCTATCCTTTTTTACGGCGCTATACTAGCGTCGTAGCTCTTTTGTATAGCGTCGTAGTGCTTGATTTTAGCATTTTAGCTCTTTATAGCGTCGTAGCTCTTTGTGTTTAGCGCCGTAGCTCTTTTTCTTTCTCTTTAGCGTCGTAGTTACTTTATTTTCTCTCAAACTTTTTCTCTTTCCCCATTTTTCTCTTTCCTCTTTCCCTTCTCCATTTCTCTTCTTTCCTCATTTCTTTTCTGTGTCTCTCTCGTTCCATCTTTCTTCTTCATCCTCCATTTTCTTCTCTGTAAATCTCGTTTCCAGTTTTGTTTCTTCCTCCCAGTTTTCCATTTCTTTTCATTCTTCTTCTACTGCTTTCTTCTTCTTCTCCCTTCTTGGTTGTTTTCTGAAATCGAAGCTTGGATGTTGGATTTGGACAGGATGGAGTTTGGGAATCGGAAGTGGTGGAGGCGCGGCGCTCGCTGGATGAGGAGAGGTGGTCGCAGTTGAATCTGACTGTGGTTGGCCGGAGAAGATGGTGGCGGACTGGAGGAGGGATGAGGGAGATGGGTTGTGGTGAGGGCGAAGTAGTTGATGTAGGGGCTGTCGGAAGTGGTTGCCGGATTCGGGGAGCTGATCGGCGGTGGTCGAAAATGAGGGTTGAAGGGGTGGATGGTTGGAGGATGGTGCTGTCGGAAAATGGAGGGAGTGAAGAAGGTGGTGGTGCGAGGTGGTGGCGATGGCAGGATGAAGATGGAGGTTCGGAGGTGGCTGTGGCTGGTCGCCGGCCGGCGGCTGGGGGGGGGGGGTGAACTTAGACTACCATTATCCATGACCACCCCAACCACCCAACCATCCAACCATCTTATTATTTAATTAATTTCTCTCTCCTCCAACTCATCAATATCCATCCCAACCCAACCACCCAAATTTTACATACTTTATCAATAACCACCCAACCATCCAACCACAATATTATTTATAATCATTTAAATTTTTACAATTTTAAATTTTATTGAAATATAAAAATATTAATGTATAAAAAAAATAAAAAATATTTTAGCTTACTTATAAAGAATAAAAATATAAAATTTTAATATATTTTTTATTTATTTTTATTTTATATAAATTTTAAAATGGGTTAAATATATCAAAATTGATATGTTATGTATTTTAAAAAATATAGCAAGAGTGGTCTCTATTTGTAGAGAATGAAAAATTATAAAATTTGGTAAATTTTTTTATTTATTTTTATTTTAAAATATAAAAGTTATAATAATTTTAATGAGATTAGTTTAAAATTTTAGTTGGCCAATGGGAATGAGACAAATGTCCCAATCCCATTGGCCAAGAAAATGAGACCAAATGGTCTCATTTAGGATTTGGTCGACCATGGCCAAGGGACCTTATCCCATTTTTCATTTTTTTTTTTTAAAATATGATGTGGAGGTTGGGTCTCCACAAGGAGGATCATGGATGTAGGTAGTCTTAGGGTTAGGGTTAGGGTTTGTTTGGGTAATGGGCTTGGGCTTTGGGGAGGTTTGGGCCAAATAATTTGTTGGAGTGGGCTTGGATTTGGGAATTGGACTGATTGGACTAAGAAACTTGGACTGGACTCTTGGATCAAATTAGCTTAAAATACCTGCAATTAATTTAAACTAAAAGTGATTAGTGGATCAATAATAATTTTTAATTAAAGCAGAAAACAGAAACAGAAATGAATAAACATAAAAATTAAAAATTATATACATCAAAATATCAAAATATAAAATAAAATAAATTAAATAAGGATATTTGCTCCACTTGATATTTTGTTTGTGTTCCGTTTAATGGACTCGTGTTCCACCGAATAGATACTACCAAACCATAATTATCAAACGTGGGATTTTTAATATTTTTATCATGTTTTTGGATATTTTAACATAAATTTAATAAAAATAATAATATTTTTGTATTTTTCAATACCAGCTTATTATTTATACAAACTTGCATATATCTGTCAAATTCAACTGCTTTCTTATTTAAATAAGACCGGAATGCGATCAAATGTCCGTATTAGACACGGAAATAGATTGAAAATAATGGTCAATTTTGGTCATTATCAACATCCACACATTTAATACTGATCATCCCCGAGCAGTCAGTCAGAGTCAGTGCTCCTAAGAGCATAGACGCTGCATATTCAATCTATTTTCGTGGCTTCAAAAATATCATTCTTTTTGGATTGGGATAAGACAACCGAAAACTACAAGTATTAAATTCTCTTGATTGCAGTGTTTAATAAAATGATACTTCTCACTTAATCAGGCCTATAAATCAGTCATTATTGATAATTCTTCATGAATATCATGTTTAGAAATAATCAATGATTTAATTCTAGAATTAAAGCATGACATGAGTATAAATTAGAAATGAGGCCTCACATATAGTATAAGCGGAAATTTCACTCACTCTCAAATTTGGGTTTATCATGAATCGCTCATAATCAAGTTTAATTAAATTATCCCATAAGCTTGCAATTGGACCAACTCGCCACCGGCTCATTTCTTTAAATCGAGATCATGAGGTCTTATTTAAGGGTTATAATGGGGCATACGGTTGTAACATTCGGTAGGAAAGGGAAAATCATTGGGTTAAGAAGTGACAAGAATTAATATTATCATAACTTGGCATATTTATTTAAAAATTTATGATCATCAATAATTTTTTTTTCTTTTTTTCTTTTCTTTTCATATTCCATGACATTAGACTATGTCTAATTTGCTTTGTCATTTGCAATTTATTTTTGTTGAATTGAACTCAACATTTTATTTTATTTTTTTATTTATTTATTTATTTTTTTTGATCGGGTTTTTGAATCCCAATTACTGATTTTGATGATCATAAATTTAATGCCTTGATAAAATTTATCTTGCACACTTGGGTTTAAATTTCTTGGTCTTTTTATAAGGCTAGACACAATATAGAGGGCTTCAAAGAAAAATTTGGCTTAAAGGCTCAAAGTGGTTAATCCTAAAGGAAAAATATTTTTGGTTTGGAATTCAAACGAAGGCCAAAAATTTGGGTTTTTCTAGGTGCCTCGATCATATGCTTGATTTTTGGAATATGGCATGATCTTGAATTGGTCCCAATCGCAAGTTCTAGTTTCCTTTAATCAAAATAATTTTCACACATCAAAGAAAAGAATGGGTAAATGTGACTCAAGGCTCAAATCTCACATGGTATGGTTCATTCATGTCATACAATATTCTTAAATTTAATCTTTGAAAAGTTCTTACAATCCATTCAATTAAATTCTCAACATGAGGATTTATTACCCAACAAGATGATGATATCATTAAATTTTTATAGCTCAAAACCTTAAAAATTCATATCATGCATGTCTTCAATTATATTATCCCAATTTAAAAGTTTGAAAATTTGATCATAAACCAAAATCAAATATGTGAGTTTAAACTAGCAGATTTATGCATGCTTCGCACTGGGCATATATATAAAATACTAAAATAAACAAAATAAAAATAACACATTTTTTTTTAAGTGAAGAATCAACATCCTCACATTTTGAGCCTTGCTCGAAATGTGAGTAAACCAATTCCTACTTAAACAAAATATCAAAATCAAAATAAAATAAAAGAGGAGGGAGGGAGGGGGAAAATATTTATATAAAAACTAAGAACATACTTCCGATAGCCTTTTTCATCAAACCAATTAAATGTTCGACGATTTTGGCTAAGTGTGATCGTTTGGTGCATCAAGCAAGGCAATTGTTCGATGCCCAACACTTAGAAAAATTCTGATTTTTCATCAAAATTGTTCGATCACATTTTTGGATTTTATGAAATTTAATCTACTATATTTACTTGCATAAATTAGGTTGGATTAATTCTGTTCTTATAAAAGTTATTCCGGATTTTAAATTGCTTTAAATTCCAGGAAAACTTTCAATTAATCACAGAATCGATCCAACCGGGAACCTGGTTTGAAGCTTTAATTTTCTTTTTGGTAGTTCCACAAATTCCTGCAAAGCAAACACAGAAGAAGTTATCGGGTTTTCTCATAAATATCAACATCCTCACATTTAGAGTCTTAGTACTCTAAATGTGAGTTAATTGATTAATCCCCGAATTACTTAATATAATACGTACAAGAGGGTTTATATATATATAAATATATATATGTATATATGATTTTGACTTGCAGAAATTTAGGTTGGGTTAATTCTGTGCTTGTGAAAATTATTCCGGATTTTAAATTTCTTTGAATTCCGGATATAACCTTCGGTCAATTACAGAAGTAACCCAACCGGAAACCTGTAGTCCGAAGGTCTGCTGCTCCATTTTGTTGTTTCACCAGTGATGAGGGTTTCCTCAGCGCAGTGGTGGTAATGAGGTGGATGGGCGATGGAGCAGCGGTGGAGCTTTGTGGTGCGGAGATGGTGGAAATGACAAACACGTGAGTCTCACGTGTTTTGCAATTTACAATTGCAAATTAGTGTAGCCCCAATGCTACACTTCCACATTTAACTCCTTACACCAATTTTGGTGGCTCCATGATTCCTGCAAGCAAAAATACCCAATTGGTTAGGTTTTCCCCTCAAATCAACATCCTCACATTTAGAGTCTTAGTACTCTAAATGTTTAATTAATTTGAGGGTACTT
This sequence comes from Hygrophila difformis, assembly GCA_030278955.1. Taxonomy (NCBI): domain Eukaryota; kingdom Viridiplantae; phylum Streptophyta; class Magnoliopsida; order Lamiales; family Acanthaceae; genus Hygrophila; species Hygrophila difformis. Next base: position 34,110,374 of record JAOANR010000007.1, on the reverse strand, counting down.
CTCTGTTCTGAAATAAATACACTAAACTAACTAAACTAACTATGAGTAATCAGGAGTGTAATTCTCTTAATAAACGACGCTGCATCCTCCCCGGCAACGGCGCCATGAAACTTTTGACAAATTTCGTCAACACGAGTATTTTTATAAAATATATCAAGTTTGAATTTATTAAATGAAAAGAGTTATGATTTATGGGAAGGGGTTTAAGGATATATTTCACTTTTTATTACTCATGTGGGAAACTTTGATTTCAAATGGCGCGATGAAAATCCCCGGCCATGAAACTTTTGACAATTTCCTACTATAGGAGTATTTTCTGAAAAACAATAAACCCGGTTTTCAATTTTATTTAATGAAACCAATTATGAAGACGGAGTTGGGATTAGGGATATATTTAGAGGTTGTCACGTTTTTATTTACTCGTGTTAAGAAACTGTGCCCCCGAAAGCGCACTGAGTCAAAAATTGCAGTATTTATAGTGAGTACCAGATTGTTCACTGGAGGATGTGCGATGGAAGCAGGGCCCACGTCATTTACTAAGATTTTCCACTCGGTTACTCGATTCAAGTTTGTGTTTGATTACAATCTACTTGACATAATTTAAACTAAGCTATGAAAGCAAATAAAATAAAGCAGATAAAATTATTCTAGAAAGCAATTAAATTTAATTTAAGAAAGCAATAAAATTTATTCTAAGAAAGCGGTTAAAATTATTCTAGGAAAGCAGATTTAAAAGTGAGACAAAAAGGACATGAAGAAAATAATAAAAATTGGACACGATTCAGATGAAACACAGTTAAACTTCCATTTTAATACACAGATCTTTGTTTGGGATAATCCTTTCAATTAGCTAACTCTCATGCTCTCTATGCCATGTTCCCTTTTAACAGACAGGTACTTACAGTAAGAGTTTACATGCTCTTAAGACAGCAAAATCTAAGATACCACAGACTCAGAACTGCCCTCACACGGCCGTGTAGAGGCATGTTATTCATCTGTGGTGGACAAGCAACACCTGACAAATCATTTATTGAAGTGGCAAGTACCGCTATCATTCCCCCATGTCACACCCAAAGATTCTAATCAAGCCCTGAACTATCCCTTAACTATCAGTCCTAGTAGCAGTTACACAACTCTCAATACAACCGAGTGACCTCTAACGAAAGCATTTAAAAGAAAGCGATAAAGAAAGCATTTAAAATCCTATCACTCGGAGGTTTTTGAAAGTCTGACCCTGGTAGTAAAAGAAAGCCCCAGTCAAAATGACCGGATGTGGATCAAGAATTCCCGGCTCTCGGTGAACCACTTGCAGTGTTCACTTCCTTCCGGGTGGTTATGAGATACAAACTAATGAAATAAACTAATAAATTAGTTCATTCCGGATGCACTCACTCAGGACTCAAAAATAGGCTTTGGCAGAAGAGGATAGCAGTTGAAAGGAACTCAACCCTACCTTAGAAAATAACCAAGGCCCACATGTTGTTCTTCTAGTATTATCTGTTACACCTCATCTGAATCCAAGTGGACTCTGAGTCATTGCAATATTTAATATAAGATTTCCAACATACAGCAATTTTGGAAAATAATCGATGTGAAAATCATTCCCTAAACAGGTACTAGACTCTCAATAAGAACACAAACCCTTTCAGTCTAGGAGAGACCTAATCGCTGACTCTGCTTCTAATTTCCCAAAATCAACCCCCAGTTGGATATAAATTAGTCATAACTGTGGAATGTATCCCTTACTCAGATCCGGATTTTATAAATGAATTTTTGTTGGAAATTTATCATGAGACATCTGATTTAAAATCAAGACTCCTGTGTCCAAGGGAAGGATCCCAAAATAATATGACCACAATATTTACATAATATTATCATGCATAATTTTATAAAGAAGTGTAAAATTAAATAACCCAAAATATAAGGTGGGTTTAGATAGATGTTGGTACACAGAGATGGGATAGCCGGAGGTGAGAAGAATTTATTTTGGCTAAAAAGATGGCAAAACGATTGGGTGGACTGCAAACATCTGCTTTCCAATTTCCCTCTCATTTGGATGGAATGATTTTTAGACAATGGAATGCCTTAAATGACAGTTGCCGCCGTCATCTTAGACTCCACTATCTGTGAACTGGATAAAAACCCACATGTTCTATCATTGCAATAATTATTAGACAACATTGGCATATATCATCTAACATTACTACAGCTCCAGATTCAGGTTTGAAATTAAAATAGAGAAAAGAAAACTGTATCCGGGTAGGAGTCAGCTGAGCAGCTATTATAATCCCGGATGGACGAACCGCCAAGGCTTCCACCGACCACTGCCCGGACCATGCAAAATAACAATTAGTAATTAATATTCAGACTACGAGCTAGTTTATCCGTGTGGGAATACCCGCCAACATTATTCTGATATATTCCTTACTAACCGTTTCACACAACACGGGTAAAGACAAAATAAATAAAAGAAAATATTTTTGGGTCATCTTGTATGAGAGACATTGGTTTCTCATGTAAGGGTATGGAAATTAATCCATAATTACTCTTTATGTCTAAATAATCACTCATTCCATAATTAATTAATTAATTACAGTCCGGATTATATACTTAGATCATTAGAGTTTAATTTTGTAGAAAAATCTTTTAATGGAATATTGAACAAAGTTCTTTATATCAAATTAATCATGGGTTGAGATCATTGGATTTCAACCTCAAAATATTAATATAAAGGTTCAATTAATTATGTGAGGAAAATGGAGAAATGGAAAATTTGGCAAAAAATGCCAATTACGACGCTAGACAGATTTTACGACGCTATCCAAGGATAGCGTCGTCATGGGTTGGTGAAAGAGATATTTTTGGGGTTAAAGGGGTGTGTACGACGCTATACACTAATTTACGGCGCTATACTAGGATAGCGTCGTAGGTGTAGCGTCGTAGGTGGTTTGAGAAATTGGGGAAGAAAGAAGTTTTTGGAAAAAGGGGGAGATGCTACGGCACTAGACATTAAATGACGACGCTATCCGAGGATAGCGTCGTGAGGATAGCGCCGTAGGTGGGTTTATGTGAGAAATGAAGTATTTTGGGGTCCTACGACGCTGAACAAAAATTACGACGCTATCCGAGGATAGCGTCGTTGGTCTAGCGCCGTAAGGCAAATTTTTGTTTAAGTCTGGATAACTACGGCGCTAAACCTCACCTACGACGCTATCCTTGCCGTAGGACGGTTAGCGTCGTAGCTAGCCCAGAATGTTGTTGTTCGGGTGATGCAATCTCTGCGATTGCAAACCATAAAATAGTTGGTCGGGTAATGCAATCTATGCGATTGCAAAACCCTATTTTCAAGTTTTTTTGAGTATGCACAAAAACATAAGTATCATCCACTTTTTAGATCTATTAAACTAAAAATGAAATTAAAAATAAAAATGAAAATAAAACATCTAAAATAAAATAAAAAATAAAAACAACTACCAAATAAAATTAAAGTTAAATTATACTAAGAGACTAAAATTTAAACTAAATCTACTCTAATAAATCTATAAAGTGATGAACACTACATATTTGTGCATGTTATTAAATTAAGTAAAGCATTTAAAATCTATCTAAACAAATAAGAATGGTCAAGTGACCAAAACAAGTGAAAGAAAAGAAGACACAAACCAAAACAAGTGAAACAAAAAGGAAAGAGTGACTGTTATGGACACACATTCCATGGACAGATTTTTGGTGGAGCTTTTTCTTGTATAACACATCAAAAGCAATAAAATCTAAGAATAACCCATTATCTGGGTATTCTTATATGTTTCTACATTACAAAGCAATAAAATATGGAAATGACTACTCTAAAGAGGTTCAAACTGATATTTACTAAGCAATCTACAGCTACAATTAACAAAAATAAAATTACATGGCAAAAATTAAACTAAACTAAACTTGATTTTTGATTTTTTGGAGCATCCCAGCAGCATGGCTGCACTGTTCAAAAATTGGGAGCTGCTGTTCAACGAGAGAATAACAGTTATTTATAGAGGATGGAGAAAAACCCTAGGCCCAATAGGCCCAATAACTGAGTGGGAAGGGACGGGTCGTCGAGGTCCTGGGGAAGAGACAAAGGACTTTGCTCTTGTGGGACTTCCGGTCCTGGGACCGCTTGCATCAATTGGCACATGGGAAAAATTTGAAATTGGACTACAACGCTATACTGCTATTACGACGCTATCCTTTTTTACGGCGCTATACTAACGTCGTATCTCTTTTGTATAGCGTCGTAGTGCTTGATTTTAGCATTTTAGCTCTTTTGTATAGCGTCGTAGCTCTTTGTGTTTAGCGCCGTAGCTCTTTTTCTTTCTCTTTAGCGCCGTAATTACTTTATTTTCTCTCAAACTTTTTCTCTTTCCCCATTTTTCTCTTTCCTCTTTCCCTTCTCCATTTCTCTTCTTTCCTCATTTCTTTTCTGTGTCTCTCTCGTTCCATCTTTCTTCTTCATCCTCCATTTTTTTCTCTGTAAATCTCATTTCCAGTTTTGTTTCTTCCTCCCAGTTTTCCATTTCTTTTCATTCTTCTTCTACTGCTTTCTTCTTCTTCTCCCTTCTTGGTTGTTTTCTGAAATCGAAGCTTGGATGTTGGATTTGGACAGGATGGAGTTTGGGAATCGGAAGTGGTGGAGGCGCGGCGCTCGCTGGATGAGGAGAGGTGGTCGCGGCTGAATCTGACTGTGGTTGGCCGGAGGAGATGGTGGCGGACTGGAGGAGGGATGAGGGAGATGGGTTGTGGTGAGGGCGAAGTAGTTGATGTAGGGGCTTGTAATACCCGAGATTTTTAGCGGCGTCCAAAGGAATAAAATTATTTCTTAATCCGATCAAGGTCGAAATATCTCAGAGAAGAAGAAAATAATTTATCACCATAAATTATCGCTCGGAAATGAAACGCCGATAGATTTTAAAAAAATTCAAAATGGAATAAAAAGAGGGAAACGAAGCCGAAGACATTCCATAAATCGAGTCAAAAGAAATGGAATTAAATTTAAGAAAGAAAAGAATTTTAATTCCAAGAACCTGTGAAGTCGGAAATAATTTAACTAGATAAATTATTACACGGGAGTCAAAAGACGACGAATTAGAAGCCGACGAATCCAAAACCGACGGACTTAAGATTTCAAACACGAAATTAATTTAAGTCGAAAAAGATTTAAGATAGGAATCATAATCCGTGAATGACCCGAAAAATCGAGCCCGAAAACGTAGAAGAATAGAAGTCCGAAAGAGAGGAGAAAAGGCCCGACGGATCACATGACCCGGCCCAGGCCGCAGCCCAGGCCGGATCCGCGCGGTCGCCTCGCGGTCTGGAGGCAAACCGCGCCGACACCGCGCCAGTGAGACAGGATAGCTGTCTTGTCGCGTTTTGGCGACTTTCTTGCCATAATTTCAGGTCCCAACGTGGGGATCTTGATTTAATTCGGGGGGAGCAGATTTTGGTTGATATTATATGAATATAACACCCCATCATCAGCCATCCACACCCTTGTTTCATCCCAAACTCTCCCAAAAAAACCAAAAAACACAAGTTCTTACCTTCCGACGACTTTCCGACGATTTTCCGGCAACCAAATCCGACCGAGGAAGTGTGTAGATCAAGGATTGCAGGCTTTGGATTGTTGGTAAGATGTAAATCAAGTTTCCTTATTGTTTTAAGATCATAACCATCATTCTAACTTGCGGATCTTTACTTGCAAACACGTTCGTGGCCAAAGGAGAAGAAGAACGTGTTGCGTAGATCCGTCCGTGGCGATTTTGGATGAATCGATCGACCCTAGGACGTTCAAGAACTCACTTACTGTAAGTCAATACCTTCCATATCAATATGGGTGGTTTAAGGGCATCCAAAACATTGGATCTAAAACGAAACATTGAAATCGAACCTAAAAACCCCAATCTACGTGTTTTCTGAAATCCGACCAAAACTCTTACTTCGAGTGTTCAAACCGAAAAACTCAAAACTAAGATTTTGATCCTAAGATCTTAAGCTATACTATGTAAAAATTTCAGAGATTTTCATCAAGTTTTGATACCCCAAATCGTGTCGGACATATTCTGCATTTTTAAAGAATTTTAAAAAATTGACAGTTTATTTAGCCGAACTTGATGAGCATATTTCTATCATTTCTAGTCCGAACTAATCTTTGTGATCTAAATAAAAGTTGTAGGTAATCATGTCTGGTATGTGCATATAAAATTTCAGAATTTTTGGAGTCCATTTGATATGTTAAAAAGTCGAATCTTTGAACAGTGTCGAATCTGAATCCTGACAGCTTATTGTTTGTGTAGAAAACTTGATTTTTGACATGCTTCCCATCTTTTTTCCGAAAAACTCGAAACATAAAAATTGTTTGTTGGGATGTTTTTGAGATACTGTGAAAATTTCAGATCAATCGCCTAAGAAATGGATTTTTAAACTGAAAAGGCGTAAACTGTGACATCGATCGGTTTTAAACTTGTGAGATCTTGAACTTTCTAAACAAACGATCGAAATCTTGTTATATGATAAAGCTATATTTTTGAAAATCCCGTTACACTAAAATTGAAACGATATCGGTTACATTGGTTACAAAAAAATTAGGGGGTGAGTGCTCTGCAGGGTGCCCTCCTAACTATTCACTTCGTGCCTTTATGGACGATTGTGACCCCGCGCGAAAGGTTGCCAAAACGGCATCTTATTTTGGGCCTATCCTCTCGGGTGTATCCGTATGGGTTACTCGAGGCTCGACGGAGTGGTACTGGATATGGCGGATTTGGCTTCGGCCAACGGGCCTACCCTCTCGGGTGTATCCGTATGGGTTACTCGAGGCTCGACGGAGTGGTACTGGGTATGGCGGATAGGCTGCGGCCGCCGGGCTACCGGCTAAATGATACATTATAATTATGAAATTGGCTGAGGCCGCCGGATCACTGGCTAAATGATACTTATGAAATTGGCTGCGGCCGCCGGATCACCGGCTAAATGATATATTGTTGAGATGGTGGCGTAACGGGGAAAATATTAAAAAGCTCAAATTTTTATTTATTTACTCGTGGCACTATTCATGTTTTTAAATCATGTCTTAAATAATTGCCCATGCTTAAATTTTTAATTATGAAATTAAATGTGTCTTTAAAGTATGCAACTAAATTCTTATTTTTAAATTGGTAAATAAAATGTTTTGTATGCATGACAAAGAGTTTAATCTTAATTATTAAAATCTAACCCCTTTATTGCTATGCTAGGATTGACTTACTCAGTATTTTATAATACTGATAAAAACCGTTGTTCATTTTTTTCTATTACAGAGTACGGAGCATGATCATACATTGGGGGATCATTTTGGACATTTAAATTATTTTTTATGACTTGCATGAACGGGCCTGTTTAACCCGTGTTTTGGCCATGTCGGCCCTATATTTTAAATTCCGCTGCAACTTATTATTATTATCATGTGTGGATGATATTACACTATATTATTATTTTTAAGTAATTCCGGACTTGTTTTAAAACTCTTTTCAATACCCATAGCCTTGCATCTCTTTAGCAAGCTCGGAGAGTTCGTGTCTTGCTATGGAGGTGTGGCGGTGGCATCCCGGCCTGGGTTACCAAATCCGGGGTGTTACAGGGCTGTCGGAAGTGGTTGCCGGATTCGGGGAGCTGATCGGCGGTGGTCGAAAATGAGGGTTGAAGGGGTGGATGGTTGGAGGATGGTGCTGTCGGAAAATGGAGAGAGTGAAGAAGGTGGTGGTGCGAGGTGGTGGCGATGGCAGGATGAAGATGGAGGTTCGGAGGTGGCTGTGGCTGGACGCCGGCCGGCGCCGGCGGCGGGCGGGGGGGGGGGGGGGGGGGGAACTTAGGGTTAGGGTTAGGGTTTGTTTGGGTAATGGGCTTGGGCTTTGGGGAGGTTTGGGCCAAATAATTTGTTGGAGTGGGCTTGGATTTGGGAATTGGACTGATTGGACTAAGAAACTTGGACTGGACTCTTGGATCAAATTAGCTTAAAATACCTACAATTAATTTAAATTAAAAGTGATTAGTGGATCAATAATAATTTTTAATTAAAGCAGAAAACAGAAACAGAAATGAATAAACATAAAAATTAAAATTATATACATCAAAATATCAAAATATAAAATAAAATAAATTAAATAAGGATATTTGCTCCACTTGATATTTTGTTTGTGTTCCGTTTAATGGACTCGTGTTCCACCGAACAGATACTACCAAACCATAATTATCAAACGTGGGATTTTTAATATTTTTATCATGTTTTTGGATTTTTTAACATAAATTTAATAAAAATAATAATATTTTTTATTTTTCAATACCAACTTATTATTTATACAAAGTTGCATATATCTGTCAAATTCAACTGCTTTCTTATTTAAATAAGACCGGAATGCAATCAAATGTCCGTATTAGACACGAAAATAGATTGAAAATAATGGTCATTTTGGCCATTATCACCACCAATAGGCATTCGGGCCTAATTTAGGGCCAATTTGACCAATACCACACTAAAACGGCCCGCGTGTAACCCACTCGCCACGCGATGGCTCAAATGTGGAAATTGTCTCCTTTTGGTGGCCTGTTTTACTTTTTTGTAATTTAAATAAATACTACTCCATTCGTTCCATTATTTTTGCCTCACTTTCTATTTTTCTCTGTTCCAACGTTTTTGTCTCGTTTTCATTATAGTAATAATAAATATTAATCACCAAATCTACCACATCAAATACTAATATATCCTACATTAAATACTGTCTATGACCACATAAAATACCGTGCTCAAAATACCCCAATACGAAATAAATATTCATTAAAATAAAAATAAAATAAATATATATTGAAAATGTAAAAAAAAAGACAAATAATAAATAAAATTATTTGTATTAATAATAATAATAACTTCAAAAATTAAATTATAGTATAACCTAAAATAAAATTCAATAAATTAAATCTAAAAAATAAATTAATTTGAATGAATTCATTTATATTAAATGAAATATAATAAAATAAGTAGTAAAAATTTAATAAAAAATAAATGAAACAGATAAATAGGTGTTCTCTACCCACCCAGCAAAGTGAAATAAAATTGAAGATCAGAAGAAATTTGGGTCTCCGATGGAAATGCGCATATTGTGTGCCAAAATGAGCAGCTTTATTTTAGTAGTTGGTCTCGAGATCATGGTTGGATAATTGTCCGATAGAGTAATATTTATTTTAATTTTAAAAAAAGTAAAAAAAAAAACTAAAATAGGCCACTAACAGGAGACAATTTCCACTTTTAGGCCATCGCGTGAAGAGTGGTAGCGAGTGACGCACACGCGGCCCATTGTGGCATTGACTTGGTCAATTTGGCCTATAAAACCGGCCCGAATGCCTATTGGTGGCCTAATTTCATAATTCAATCTTTAGTGGCCCAAAAGTGAATTACCTGCCTATTGATGACCTAAAAAATTCTTTATCTCTTATATATATTATGGATCTAGGGAGTATATATAATTGAGTTAGTTGAATTAGATTATATATATATATTAGATTTAGTGAGTATATATGATTGTTGAAATCAGAAAAAATAGTCGGATGAGATGTTGAAAAAGGGGATGGGGAAGTGAGGGGAAATTACACTATATTACTTATATATATCTAATATTTATATATGCCACGCATAGTTTCTAGAGTACAATAGTAAAACTACAGTGTAACAGTGCTATTTTACACCCGACCCGGTTTCGCAATTTCAATCTGCTTGAAGCCGCAAGTGATTTGGTGCCCTCGTCATCATCCAGAATTCTCCATCGTCCCACACCTCCTCCGCTCTCCATTGCTCTCAAGCCATCCTATTGGCTCGCCGGCGGTCTCGCTTGTCCGCTGCCCTTTTGGCTCGGTCATCCCTTTCGCAAATCAGACGCGGTGCCGCACTGACTTCCGCCGACCCTTCCTGATCTCGTGCCCCAACCCTCTCTTCCCCTGCTGCCTCTGCGAGCGCTGCCCTCACGAGCGTCAAGCCTAGCGCCGCCATCGAGCCCGTGTCTCCTTCCAGCGCCTTCAGGCCCCTCTACTCGTCGTCCGCCGCTGCCCCATCGCTGCTCCGTTGTCCATCACTGCCGGCTCTCTGTACAGCGCCGCCCGTCCAGGCGAGCCGCTTGACTACAAACCCCAAGGATTTGCACCTCCCCCTCCGTTCCCGCTATCATTCAGGTATTAAATCTTATAGCTTCATTGTTTAATTTCCGGATTTTCAATTCGAGACTGTGATTTAGGGTTGTTTGTTGGGTTACGACTTGCACTCCAGTCCTTGTTAGCTTAGTTGTTTTAAACCTGTATTGAAGACTTTGGGGTTTTAGGGCTTTTAATTTGGGGTTCTGTGCTTTCTCGCTTCTGCGGTGTTGTTGGAAATAATGTTTTCGTTTTGTACTTCATGGATCTTAGATTATGCTGCTGCGATGCTTTATAGTTTTGCCCTTGGATGCTGCCTGTCGAATGTGTCATATGAGTTTGTTTTTTGAAGTGTTGTCTGATGGGCTGTAGGTTCCTCGACACTATTTTTTAGCTGTCGGGTTTCATTTAGCTTTCTTTTTTTGGGTTTAAATTCTTGATTGGAGATTGGTACGAAACTGATCGGATCATGTTTTTGTTTCCGTTTCATTCAGATTAAGTAATTCTGATTTGATAATTTTGATTGATTAGATGAATAATGTAATGTTGGTAATTGTGTTGAATTTGGTAACTTGAAGTTTATTATTTTCATGTGTCAAATTACAGCCTACAGGATTTGACTTAATATAACATGATATCCTCTCGAGCCTCCTCCTAAGTCCCAACCACAACAAAAAAGTGCAAAAACGAACTAATAAAATTCCTTCATAACTGATTACCCCGATCCAGAAATCAAGTGCTGCAACATAAATTGATCATATTTCTGAATCTGAATTCCTTCGATGCTCTTCAGAGGTTATACAAGATTTCATTCATTTTGATCTGAATCCATAGTGACAGTACTCCAGATTTGTTGAAACTGCTCTATCCTTTCTATTATCTTTATTTCTGACTCTATATTGTGTAGTGCTGTTAAACTAAATATTTTACAAATTATTCAGTTGACTTTATAATTGTTTGATATATGTACCAATTCCTGGTTGAAGTGAAACCCATCTGCAATTTACTGCCTTTTCAGCTTGGTGGCGGTTATCTCTTTGATATATGTACCAATTGCCTGTAGGTTCTTTTGCTGATTCCATTGGGGCTACAATTGGTGCTGGCGCTGCATTTCTTGTTGGAAGAATTTTAAGTCTATTTAATGTTGAATAGCTGCTCAACTTTTTTGAATTTGAATAATTAACTTTACCAAAGATTAATCATTGGGCTACTGAATACACACTTCTATATTTTATTACCTTTTCAAACAGATAGGGAGATCATATGTTATCTCAAAGTTAAAGGACTATCCCAAGTTTCGTGTTGTTGCAATTGCAATTCGGAGATCAGGATTTAAGGTTTGTGCACATTCTCACAGCTGCTTACTTTTCTTTTTCTTGATATGTACATTAAGCTAGTGCTTGCCTACTGCATATTATTTGCTTGGTAGTGGTTGGGTTGAATTTCTTAATTTATCTCCGTGCTATTTATTTGCTTTCTATAAAGAAGTTTGGTTGAACTTATATAATTTAAATGATATTTCCTATTAAAAGGCTCAATGATGGTACAAACCACATGTTTAGATCTCTTTGACATATTAATAAAATTTAATTTAATTTGAACTTTTTATATACAAAATCTTGTTTTAAGACAAGTCAAACTGTTTAAAAGCAAGCACCTATTGACATGATTTTTTTAATTTTTATTTTATGGAAAAACCTTTTTCGTTACATACACTTCTTTACAGCCTTTAACAAGTTAAATTAGTGTGTGGGGCAAATGGACAACTGTATGGCCAATTAACTTGAAGTACAGTAGTCCCATGTTACCCACAGTGCCCATACTCGTACACATTGCTTTGCTGGGAATCATCCTTCAATACTTATCCATCACAATTCATAATCGCTAAATCGCTTTAGCCTTCATACTTATATTGCTATCACTACTCTATTACCACGTAATAATATTTCAAGAAAAAAGGTAAACTATATAACTTTAGCCTTCGTACTTATATTGCTATCACTATTCTAAAAAATAATCCATATATAAATATATAATTTTAAAAAAATCAGCTAAAATTTTAAATTGTTTAAACAATATAATTTTTTCACATATATTTTTCACATTTACTTATAATTTATTTGTATTTATAGGTATAAAATAAAAATAATAAGAATTTAGATAAAGATATTTGTTGTTTTCGAAAATAGAGGCACCAGGTTATTTATTATGGAACTTTTTCCGTCATTGAAATAGTGCTTAGGTTTGGAGTTTTGGTTGTATTGCTTCTTTTTATTTTAGGCAGATAGTATAGGTTTATGGTTATGTTGTGTGATTCATGCGTATTGTTCGAGCCCTAATGTTTTTTTAGCTAATCGCCAATTAAATGCTTTTCCCAGTAAAAAGATTATTTTCCATAGCACATTCTGCAACATCGAGCCATGCAGTCAAAAAACCAGCAACCTACACAATCCAGTAGTCATCGGCAACGTATTCTCAATCGCCGTGCAAATGCAACACAGCAACAAACGATTTATCAAGAATCCAGCAACGAACAACCACGGCAGACTACTCGTGGCGCTGCATCATCCCAAGAACAGGTATGCCGTCCAGTCATTTACAGTCGTTTCAATCCATGAACAAAAAATTTGATTTTTGATCCTAACTTTCAAGTAGACCTCATTAAGGTAAGGAATGTTTGCTTTTGGAGTTGCAGAGTAGGCCTTCTATTCTCATTTTGATTGCTCGCTCAATGAAATATGATGTGGAAATTTCAATATGGTTTATTAATTTCGAAGAAATTGAATTTGAAATTATTTCTGATGTTGCTTGCGTTATGGTGTATTTGTTCATGTTGTACATGTTCATGTTCATGTCTGGAAAAGAATTTCTACGGAAGATCTATTGTATCTAGTTATGGGTTTTGTGCATTCGTTTAAACAATCGTCCATATTTCTAATTTCCATATGTATGTGTTTGCTGGTACAAAAAAAATGCGTGCTTGCCACCTGCCGCTCATACTGGAGCTGGGTGATAGAATTTAGAATAATCATTTTCTATCAAGTATTACTCTGCTTTTATTTACAACTATTTCTTTGTTTTTGATATGCTTAGCAAAGTCAGGCAGGTTCACAGAAAGGCCTCCAAGGCCAGTGTTCTGGTTCTGCAGAAGGCAGTCATCAAAGGGAACACATTGCACGTCGCCGACCTCAGGCAGCCCAGCGACATGCATTGGATCAGGGCCAAAAACAATCATACGAAGAAGCAGCCCGTCGTCGGGCCCGAATCGTCAATCGACGCTGTCACACACCTACACAACAAGTACATTCATTTCATAATGTGTTAACATCAACTGGATAATTTTTGAGCATGTTCTTATGTTTGGATTTTTATAACATTTACTGTTTAAATACCTTTGCTATCAGGATGCACGTCTGGTGCGATCAAATTCTCTTGAGCAACCACAAGGCGACCAAGATGCACCCATTGAAGAAAATGACGAGAGCAATACATGCCAGCGACGCAGGCCTGGTCGTCCTTGCAGAGGGCACCAACCCCAGGTACGCAGAAACAATCTTAACAATTCACCTTGGTCACCTCCATCGCCTTGCATTTGCAATCACTGTGGTGCATTACTTTTCTATGGTGAATCTCAAGGATTTTGTTGTGCTTTTGGGACTTCTACTTTGGATCCAATGCAGACACACTCTGTTCTTGAAGATCTTTTCTTAGGCCGGCATCCACTATATGATCATTTTCTTACGTATATCCGTACATACAACAATTCATTCTCTTTTTCTACTTTGGGAGTCCAATACGATGCCACTCTACAACTCAATGAACACAATGTGTGTATTCCGTGTGAATGGAATGATGCACCACTTCATTAATTCCTTATTCCCAACTACGAACACTGCAAAAAATCTTCAACTTTATTTTCATGATGCTAGAATTGAACTTGAACGACGAATGCATGACAAGCCAGACCTCAACAAAGATCTTGTTGCTTTACTAATAAATATTACAACATCAAATCCTTATGCAAGATTCTTTAGACAACTTCATGATGTCCCATGTTTGAATGAATATAAAATCTTCTTAAAAACATCTAATCGATTGGATAAACGAGTCTATAACCTTCCAACTGTTGATGATATTTCTGTCATATGGCAAGATGGACAATCAAGTGATGCTGACTTAACTCGAGATATACAAGTGTATCCATTCGATGGTATGCCCAAGAAAGTATCCTAATACTCTTTTGCGTATGATCCTGTTCAGTACCCTTTAATCCATGCATATCGCCAACCGGGTTGGCAACCAGACATAATTAAGAACAAACGTGATGCACCTGCTGGTGTTGGTACCGACACAGCTGAAATTTTTTTTGCGAGCCTAAATGAGCCATCTGTTGAAACAGGACACCAACGTATGTTCTTTTAATATTTTTACTTTTTCCTTCTGATGCATTTACTTTCTTCCTTTAATGCCTTCTTTTCGTCCTTTCTCAGCACCAGCCAAAAAGCAAAGGCGGATGGATAAAAGCCATGTTTCCATTCGTGAGTACTATTCGTACCGGCTGCAGATTCGCCCATCTCTGCCAGGCATCTTACTCAAGACTGGCCGTTTATTCCAGCAATATGTTGTTGACCAATATATCAAAATAGAAACTCAACGCTTAGACTTTTACAGATCAGAACAAAATCAAAAAAAGCAAAGAATTGAAACCATTCAAGGAATTGAAGATGCTTTTAATTTGCAAGGATTGCATGATCTAAATCAGGTTGGAAAACCAATTGTCCTACCATCTTCTTTTATTGGTAGACCTCGAGATATGCATCGACGTTATATGGATGCTATGGCTCTTGTGCAAAAATTCGGGAAACCTGACTTCTTCATCACAATGACATGTAATCCACAATGGATTGAAATTACACAACATCTTTCGCAAAATGATAATTGCACTAACCGGCCTGACTTGACTGCACGAATCTTTCGTTTGAAACTTGACGAGCTTAAACATGAGCTTTTCGATGAACATCTATTGGGTCGTGTTTGTGCTTACTCATATGTAGTCGAGTTCCAAAAAAGAGGTTTGCCACATGTCCATATCTTATTAATTATGCATCCTGATGATAAAATAGAAGATCCTTCACAATACGATAATTTCATTTCTGCTGAACTTCCAGATCCTACTACAGAAAAGTACCTACACGATTTGGTTACCAAACATATGCTTCATGGCCCTTGTGGAACGGACAATCCAAACAATGCTTGTATGCGTGATGGAAAATGTAAAAATCATTACCCCAAAGAATTCAATGATCTTACAACACATGCTCCCAACGGCTATCCTTTATATCGTAGACGAAATAATGGCTCAGATGTGTTTTCAAGAAACCGTTTACTCGACAATAGATGGATTGTGCCTTACAACCCATACTTGCTTGCAAAATTTGATTGCCATATCAATGTTGAAATTTGTTCTACAATTAAATTAGTCAAGTATTTGTATAAATATGTTTACAAAGGTCATGACCGTATTGCCTTTTCAGTGCGTGCCTCTGATCAAGATCAACAAATTGATGAAATTACCGCATTTCAAACAGGCCGTTGGGTTGCCCCCCCTCCCCCCGAGGCATCCTGGCGTATTTTTGGGTTTCTCATGAATGAAATGCGCCCTGCTGTTATAGCACTTCAGTTACACTTGCCAAATTATCAGTACACTACTTTTTGTACAACTGCTCCTATTGAATCTGTCGTAGAAAACAGTCAAGCACACCGTACCATGCTCACACAATTTTTCCACATGAATAACCACAATAGTGTCGCTAAAGAGAAAAACCTTTTATATAAGGATTTTCCAGAGCATTTCGTATGGGATTCAAAAAAGAAAGAATGACATCAAAGAAAGTGCAGAACTGTAGTAGGGCGTATTGTTACTGCACGGCCAAATGAAAATGAAAGGTATTACCTACGTCTGCTTTTACAAAACCGTCGAGCACCAACATCATTTGATGACATTAAAACTGTTAATGGCACGCGGTGTGAAACTTTTCGAGCTGCATGCGTTGCCCTAGGCTTGCTCGAGAGTGACACGGCCATCATCGATTGCTTAACAAAAGCATCACACTTTCAGCTTCCAAATTCCTTCTCACAACTCTTCGCAACAATCCTCATGTTCTGTAATCCTGCTGAACCCCAAAAATTGTGGACTCAATTCTACGAATTTTGTACTGCTACTGTATCATCACCTACTAACCATACCAACATATCTATCGAAATACAGGCTTCTTTTAATGTCAATAGACACCTTTCAGCAGCTAGAAGCACTTTAGCAGACTTTGGAATTACAATAAATAATGATGCAACTTCAGATACAAATGAGAACATCTTTGAACAAAGCTCTTCGACAAATTCTTAATTATATGATAACCTTCCAGAACCAAATACATTGAATGAAGAGCAGTATCAAATTTTCCAAATTGTCGCAGATAAATTGAAAAAACAATTGCCTTTTGTATGTTTCATTGATGGTCCAGCTGGCACGGGTAAAACATATTTGTATAATACTATTCTTGGTTATGCACACAAATTGAAACTTATTTCAGCTCCTGTGGCATCATCAGGCGTTGCAGCTTCTTTACTGCCTAATGGACAAACAACGCATTCAAAATTTAAATTACCATTAGATATACTTGAACATAAGTCTTGTGGCATATCAAAACAATCAAACCTAGCAGCACATTTGAAAGAACTTTCATTGATTATTTGGGATGAAATTTCTATGTCACGCAAACAACTTATTGAGGCATTGGACTACACTCTAAGAGATATCACCGATGTTGCTGAGTCTTTTGGTGGAAAAGTTGTCATATTTGGTGGTGATTTCAGACAAATTACACCAGTGATACCAAATGCTACAAAAGACATTTATATTGAAGCAAGTGATGTATCCTCTATTTTGTTTCGTAATGCACAAAAATTCCATCTCAAAAAAAAATATGCGTGCCCAAAATGACCCTGCTTTTGCAGCATTCCTTGATGACATTGGGAACAATACATGTCCAAACTCATCTGATGGTGAAGTGAGGATTCCTCATAATAATTTAATACCATTTCAGGATGACAACATTGCTATGTTAATTCACAAAATATATCCGCCTGATATACTCCAGCAACCTTCCACTGAAGCGTTTGTATCCCGATCAATTCTAACAACAACAAACGAAATTGTTGACCACATTAATAATATTATTTTAGAGCAAATCCCTGGCGAAATAATGACATCTATTTCAAGGAATACAACAAAAGATCCAAGTCAACAAGCTCATTACGAAGATTTGTTTTGCACAGTAACTCCTAATGGCATGCCGCCTCACATACTTTCTTTAAAGAAAGGTGTCCCAATAATGTTGTTACGTAACCTAGCCCCGTCGAATGGTTTGTCAAACGGAACTAGACTTATCTGTAAGAACATGTCACATAACCTTCTTGAAGCTGAAATCATTACTGGCCCTTGTTCTGGCACAACCTGCTTTATACCTAGAATACCCTTACAACCAAAAGAAACTAATAAAACATCTATTGAATTTACTCGAATTCAATTCCCTGTCAAATTATGTTTTGCAATGACAATAAATAAATCACAAGGTCAAACATTGCAGCATGTTGGCGTATTCATTAAAGAACCTGTTTTCATGCATGGGCAATTATATGTGGCTTTGTCACGTGCAAGATCCTTTGACACTTTACACATAACAATTCGTCCAATGGAGCAAATGCTGGCAAAAGAAACAACTCTTGTGGAATGGACGCGAAATATAGTTTATCAAGAACTTCTACGTGCAGTTGGTCTTACAGACTAATCGCAGTGCAATGAAGTTGCCACTCTTATAGTTAGTATTCTTGCATCTAACATTAAATAGCATGACGTCTGATCTTTCCTCGTATTGGGTTGTATAATTTTATAGCATATGTCATTTGTTGTAGGAAAATGTCACCAGTCGCTTCATTTGGTTCGTGTCATCCTACTGCACATACACCGCCAGTTCGTGCTGATTTTTTAGTACAATCTCTCTTTGTAAATACGGATATCTCTTCAGCCAGGGCTGCATTTCCTCCTCTTTGATTTCTGGTGCAGTAAGTTTACTTTGTATCTTTTACATCATTTCCCGTGCTTAGCCGATTTGGGCAGTCAATGCTCAGGTATTATGTGGTATTTTGCTTTGGGAATATTTGTTGTATAAAGATCCTTGGCCACAACATAGTAAAAACTTATAAGTGTCCAATGAATAGAATGGCCACCTGAGTTGTCTTATTTACCCACACTTTCCAGGATGCACTGTCATTGTTTGATCAAGTTACTCTGTCTTTACATATTTAATCAAGGAAAGAAAGCTCACCCTTCTATTGTCTAATGGTACTTCGGAGTTTATGGTATCTTCAATTTTGCAATGATATATTTTGTTCATGATGCAGATATTTAGAAGTTCACTAACTTCTATTTCTTCAATTGTGTTTCTATTCTTCTCCAACCAAGCAATGCCGCTAATGTGGGGTCTTGGAAGACAAGTGATTACCCAAGATTTGTTAAATTGGAGATTCTTGCGTGGTAAACATGTTTAATTGCTAGCAAAAAAATTCATTTAAATTGTTAATGATCATGGTTATTTCTTTCGGTGCTTTTCAATTGTAATTTTACTTTATTTGTTGTACTTGGTAGGTTTCATCCATCTGTAGAGGTTAAATCCTGAAGGCTCTTTTCCATGGTTACCATGACCTTATGCACCTTGTAATATGGACTAACTTCTTTCTGTGAATAATTGACAACTTATGAAATGTGGCATACGTGTGTGCTTGGAATTGACTCGGTATTCTTTTAAATAATGTAGCAAATGAGAATGCTTCAACCATCTAATTGCACTGACAGCAACGTAAATGACTGTATGCCCAAACTTTATCTCTATGGCAGGCTGCATTTGGTGGATCTTGCTCGCTTAGAGTGAGAAAAGAAAACAGGTTGAATGATGCAAAGATGATGTTCATGGTGTATGATGCTCTTCATTAAAATTGCCCTCAATTTTAATGAAATCATCTTTGATAGACTTATGTTTCTGAAATGATGACCTGTCAAAGTAAATCATTGAAGGATGCGGGAAGATGAAACGAGAACGTATTTTGAGCAGCTTATTCATGCTGTTGATTATTGCCATTACTGCCATAGCAGAGGAGTCTTCCATAGACATCTGAAGGTTATTCCTCTACGTTTACTAATGTCCCATGAATACTTCAATTTCACTGATTTAAAACCTTATATGTACTTGTCGAAATTGAATTTAGTTCTTGTTTTCTGCTATACTCATGGCATATGTTTATTTTTAAAGGAATTTGGGGGCCACTTATGCATTTACCAGTATGCCTCTAAAGTCATTGGAACATTTTTACGAATCCAAATTCCTGGGAGCACCCAGACACAAGAATTGTATTGCTTAATTCAAGTTATAGGTAATACTAACATTTTCTCTTAGAGAAATGTACATGCCTTCTTTTCTAGAACAATTTTTGTCTTATTACTTTAGAAATTGAAAGCAAACTATTGTTTTACAGGGACAAGTAAAGCACTTACAAAGTTGGCAAAAGAACCACTGACATTAGGGTGCAGATACTAAATCTAGACAAGACTGGGATTGTATCTATTGATTCAATTTAAATTTAGAGTTCTCGGAGGTGATCAAATTTAAGAAATGGAACACAATATCCCTCCGGTAGCCTACAAGCTTTATTTATCTAATGAAATTTAACAAATGCTTACTCATACCACGTGCTAGCCTCTTTCTCTTCAACCATATTCAACATCCAATTCAAGCAAAAATACACATAACGTATCGCGCGGCGTAGCGCGCGAAATACGAGTTCTAGTATATATATATATAGATGTATTGGATTGCCTGAAAACAAGAAATAATATTTTTGAATAGGGAGGAGTATAGGTATGGATTTTTTGGGGTTGGAAATTTCTAAAAACATTTGGGTTTAAATTCTATTTTTATTTTATTTTATTTATTTTTTAAAAAGTAGATCTTAATTCAACTATTAATCAAACCCAATTCAACAATTTGTGATTTAAACATTTTTTCAATTCTTAAACACGTTTCAATTGATATAATCGATATAGGTACATACAAGCACAACACATATAATAACTTCAACAACACTTGATGCTCAATTCATAATTCCCCATAGCAGCATATTTACCAACACCAATAACAACCCATTCAACTATATATATAGATGATCCGTGAGCTACTTAATCATAGCATATAAGAGTTCATTCCAAATATCAGGAATTCCACTAAGGCACCAGTGAGTGCAATCCATGTCTCTATGGCCTCCATGCCCATACACCGAAGGATGCCCATCTATTCTCTCCTGTGAAAGCCTCGTAACATCAAGTAAATACACCGGTGTCTCCATCGACCTCAGGACATTTTCTAGGATCGATTCTGGTGGGAGAGGGCTCGTCCCGATTCCGGTTCCTTTTAGCGGTTGCATTTGTTCACTACATGATCCCTTCGTGCTGTCATCACTCATGAAAAAAAATTTCATTTTGAGGGAACTTAAAGTTATTACCCGGCTATGAATGTTTTCCAACATGCTTCCTTCATTCATATTGAAACAAAATCCATGTTGCATAATCAATTTTTATTACCTGTAATGGTCGGGGGAAACACCTTGAAAGAATACTTGAGTTCTACTCGGATCTACATGAGTGTCTATCCATTTTGCCCATGTATTCAGTGCTTTCGCATATGCAGTTAAACGGTTCATGTCTTTTACTATTGTATTCCCATAGGCAATCCATTCCCACCTGCAATTTTCATACAACATTTTTCCTTTAAGTAATCATACTTGAAAAACAGTTGCCAATATATCGACCGGAAAAAGAATGGAGGGCTTACGGTTGTTTTCTGCCGGTGTGAAGCCACCAATGCCATGAGTCGAAAATCATAATGTCCATTCCTCCCCAGGTTCTGCTGTTGGTGATAGAGTCTAGTGCCAACACTCTTCCTCTAGCCTCTATTTTGAGGTCCACAAGAAATGCATTTCGATAGAACAGTAATGACACACTATATTCCTGCATATATACAACATATGATGAAATAAATATCGTGCAAACATATTAATTGATATGGATGATTGTAACTCTCAGTAACATGTACAAATCACACATAAATTGGTAAGATATTCTTGACATACAGGGAAGGAGAAAGTGGAAAGGCCATTTGTGGTTTGGAGAGTGTAATGTGCTGATGGCACTGAAGTATGAAGCAAACATGTGAGAGATTGCCATTGATTAAGGCTTAGTGAGTCTCCGACAAATATCAGCCTTTTCCCTTTCAATTTTCTCAAGAAATCCACTCCATTAAACCTGCATTCCAACAACATAAATACATTTTTCTAGTTCAAAAATAATACTCACAGTCCAATACACATTTTAAATTATTAATAACTCAAGTTCGGTATAATTAAAAATTCTAAAAGTTCAATATTAAAAATTACAAGACGATACGAATTTAATAAGATTTCACTTGGTTATATTTTAACTTTTATAATTTTGATAAAACTTTAAGTCTAAGTATGTGTGTGAACAGTAGCAACATCCACGAAGCAAAATATATATATATATATATATATATAGAGGGAGGGAGTATATGATTTTTTTGTTCTCTCTAAAAAAAACACATCACTAAAAATGTTGGTTAAATTACATGAAAGAATTCACCCATCAAAATAATGGCAAGGGTAAATATTAGTCTGAAATTTAAGAATTACACAAGAGATTCAGTGATTGTTGAAAAGATTAAATCTGAAGTGTGTATATATAATCTCCTTGTAAGTTTTGATTAGATTTGATTTTTCAAGGACAAAAGAGTAACTAAATTAGGTCATATTCATTAGATTATTATTCATCCCTATTGTCACTCTGGAATATACCTATATTATTGGTATGTAATAAAAGACAATGTAATGGAGTATATGATTGTTCAAAAGTCTACTCAAACTAATTAAGATAAGATGGAAGTATTATAATTATGGGTGATTCATATTTTTGGCTTTTTGCAATGCATGTGAGCATCATTTCATAATCAAAAGGTTTTGTCCATCACAATCAGAAACCATTTCTTCACTTTCTTAACATCTATTTGCATATCCAAAAAATAATGCACTATCCATATAAATCAATTTTTCTTTTTCACTCCTAACTTATATGTGCAGTTAATTAGAATAACATTTATTTTGAATTAGTGCACTGCTTAATTCTTATATAATTACGACAATATTACTTAGCCCTACACCCAGATATATTAATGCAATGCACATATATTTTTTTTTAATTATCCATTTTCCATCTAAAACGTTTTTAATAAAATCATTAATTAGGGTAATAACACTTGACCCCAATGATCATCTCTCCTGCCTTCCATAATTTGTGTGGCTTAGACTCTCACACACCTTTGCCGACACATAGGTGACAATGTTTATATAAAAAAGAATCATTAATTAGTAATTGATTGTTAAAACTATATAACAAATTGTTTATTAATAGTCAAATCAAATTATTACTCCATCTGTTCCAACTCAAATGTCTTACTTTTTATTTTTGGATGTGCCCATCATAAATGTCTTCTTTCTATATAGAAATAATTTCCCCTCTAACAACTATGTGAGCCCCATTATATATTCACAAATAAATTTTACCTTAATTCCCGTGCCCAATATTAACATGACAATATAAATGGGATGGAGGGAATATAATATATTAAAATTGTTAAATTAGAATCGTTAAATAATTTTTATGTATTGCCTAATATGAACTGGAAATGGATGCATATATTGATAGCATTTACCACTCTATCAATCGTTTTCTCTTATTACATTTATTTAAACATTATAGCGACTGGCGATTTGTCTAGAGCTTTTTGTAATTCGTCCCATTTGGCTAACTTTAGTTTATAAATAATTTCTATGAATATCGATTAGTTAGTATATATAAATATTTAGAAAATTTTGTGAAAATATAGTATATAGAAGAAAAGGTTAACATATATTGTAAAATTTTAACCTATCCAATTGTTTAACATTTAAATGAATGAAAATGTATTAATTTGCAAAAAATCTAAAATAAAATGTTTTAGCCATGTATAACAACTTAAAACATATATATTAAAATAATTATTTTAAAAAAAAAACTGATTGCTTATCTCTACACTTTGTATATTGCTTTTCCATTTATATATGTTTTATATTGAAAGTTTTGATGAGTGAATTCCAATGATATATATTAACTGAATTAAGATAATTAAAAACATAAAAGTACTTCACTAGCACACCGTATTTAGTGCATCAACTAAGGGTAAATTATATGTAATTACTATTGTTAATTAGAAGTTATTATTCCTGCATGTTATATTTACATTACTAGTAAATCATATTGATACTCTTAATACATTTCTAAATAAAAAGGCTGTAAGTACATTTATTAATTATCAAATTAAACTGTTATATTGTTTTTTTTGGTGAAATAAATTGTTATATTGTTGAGCAAAAAAAATTAAATTGTTATATATATTATGCATGGGTCTATTCGTTTTTGGGTGTTTTAGATTTTATATCAGAATAATAACCCGTTCTTTACATTAATTTTTTTTTTAAAGGTTGTAACTGTGTTATGAAACTCTACAAGTATGAGCTACCTTAGATAGAGTTTGAGAAGAGCTACCAGACTATTCCAGCTCAATTAGTATTTTAACCCAATAAACCGCCCTACTAACCCTACTAAATCCACCCAAATATATATGGAATGAATATTTGTTCTTTTATGTTATTCTTTACTAATTCTTATGACAGGTACAATTTATTTTGATCAAGGTTAAAAAACAAACAAAATAAACACGCCATATCTAGTTATTAAAACACATAAAAGGTGTAAAAATATATCACAACAAGAATATTCTCATTTAGTTATTGAATTTGACCGCTATAATTTTTTTATCGCTAACAAATTTTGATCGCGAGTGAATTTTGAAATTTAACAACCAAATTTTCAGGTCACTGAAATAAAAGACTTTTGTGAGGCAGAATTAACTAATTAAAAAAGGGATCCTAAACAGGGAGATGAGGTTTAGAATCAATAATGCAGATGTGATGATTGACCAATTATTTATAATTGTGATGGGAATGAAACTTTGGAAAAGTCTTGTTCATTTTGTATCTAGTGTGAAGAATTGAGATGAAGCATGATGACTAAATGTAACATTATTGGGGCATGTGATGTTTGGTTGCAATGCAACTTGTGTGGAAGATCCCAATCTGATTAATTATGAGACAATATATAGACTTAAAAAATACACCACAAAGCTTAAAAAAAAAAAAAACTAATTAAACCATAGCTTTCAATCAAAGGAACACCCAACATCTTTGCATGGGACCAGTTTTGGTGGTCATTACATGATTGCCCTCATCATCATGCTTATCACCTCATCTAGCCCGCCCTTTTTCTGCCCGCCCTGTTCTTTTCATGGGTTTTTGTGAACTCATAGACATCTTTCATTTTAATGTTACTTTGTCTTCTCAATCATATCTTCGCTAACTGAGTTTTGTGATGCTTTTTGAATATATATATATATATATAATGCTTTTTGAATATATATATATATATATATATATATTTTGTAGTGTGTTAAGGGTTATGCTATTGAATGCTAAGGAATTGATATAAAAACTTCAACACACATTAAACAATTGTTTTACACGAATAGAATCTTGTTTAATACTATAAATATAAAAGTTATTATTTCCAATATATATTAGTGAATACACAGTGCATGCATTATACATATATATATATATTGAATAATATAATAGCAATGGTATTTATATACCTTTGTATTTTGAGGTAGTTGATGGGTTCATGAATCCATTCAACAAAATTATATATATAAAAAAGAAAGAAGCCAAGAATTGAAGATGATGATAGAGGGAATTGTGAAGTACACATCAACTAACAAGTACCTATCTTTTTCATGGTCATTACGTAAAGCACCAATCCTTTTGCTAACTCATTTTTATTTACACAAATACACACATTGCTATTATATATACAACAACACGTCAGCAAAGTTGTGATGAAAGCAACTCAGCACCCGCTAGAAAGTGAGCTAAGTAAAAGATCCAAAACTCATGCTGTCATGCATTCATTCAATATTCCATTAAAGCAACAAATCTTTATTATTCGATCATCCTTTATGTGAAAGATAAACGCATGGTCGAATGTAATATTTTGAAAAGACAAAGACAAAAGGAAAAAATATATATATATATGTATATACCTTGGAAGTATGCAGGCTGTAGGGTTCCATCTATACTTGGTATATCGTGTGTCTGGCCGGCCGTTCCTCTGGCAATCGAATTGAGTTTCGATGAATGGGCACTGCCTTGAATCGTAAAGAGGATAAGAATTGTCCAAAACCCAGTTTCCCTTGAAAAGATCACATGAGGATCCCTCCTTTTGTGCTAGCTTGGCTTTAGTTGAATGAATTGAGACAAGAACAATGGAAAGAAGTAGTGGTGGGAGAAAAACAAGAATCCCCATGGAAAAGTAGCAAGAGGGTAGTGATGATACTTGTGTTTTTTTGTGTTGGTGAAAGAGTTTGTGAAATGTAAAGAGTTTGACAAGGAGTTTATTATATAGAAAGTGTTTGTAGAGGTATTTGTATAATATAACTACGTAATATATATAATGTGTCTATCTCTATATATAAAATATGAATGTCTTTTTCATTTTTTATTTTATTTTATTTATACTTGAGATTTTTTACCATTAAGTATATAGAGTGCATTCAAACTCGTAAGTTATTGGAGATGAGGACTTATCCCAAGTGGTTAAGTCCCTTGGATTCCAACGGAAGGTTGGAGGTTCGATTCCCCACCGGCCCCCTATCCCTCCCTTTTATTTCCCTTTGTAATTGTGTGGCATGGGCTCCCACCACCCTTTTCCAGGCCTTCAATGGCTCCTCCAAAAAAAAAAACTCGTAAGTTATTTTCATTCAAATAAAAACTAATTAACTGATTAATACAAGTAATAAATAAATATGTAAAATTAAATATTAATTAAGTCAGTTGATTAGCTTCCAACCAAGGTTAAGATCGGGATCCTATACAGGATCGTTTTCTCTTTGTAAGATCGGGATTCTAAGATCTTATGAAATTGCAATAAGGGATAAATTCAATTATGCATACAAACAAGTAAAAGCATTATTTCGTGTGTTTATGAATCTTGCAAGTTAATTAATACAATACAATATAAAAACATCATAATTAAACATAAAATATTCCCACATAGATACACATTATGGTTTGTTACACATGATACATAAGGAGTACAAGTTCTTAAGTTTAAAATTTAAAAAAAAAAAAAGTTACTTTGATCCCAAATCATAAAATCCTACAAAAATTTTATGCGTTTAAAAAGGTATGGTCGTAAGATCGTAGAAGCGTTTAAGGGAATATGATCATAAGATGGTAACATTCTACCATCAGGATCGGGATCTTATCCAGATCTTACTAATTTTAAGATCCTACAAGGATCGAGATCGTTTTAAAGATGTGTGATCGTAAAATCGTAAGATCCTAAGATCAAGATCAGGATCTTTACAACTATCTTTACAACTATGCTTCCAACTAGGCAACTAATATAATAAGTACTTATATCTTGACTCGATATCGCACTCAAACCATGTGAAACTCAATTCGAGCTTTATTTTTTCGTGTTTAATTAAGTCGATTATTCAAAGTCTCGAACGAATAGCTTAACAAGTGAAGCGAGTAGATCGGTTTAGCACTACGTACCTTTATCAAATCCGCATACGCGCTGATATTTTGAGACAATTTATTAATTTAACTAATTAATTAGTATAACTAATTAATTTAATTAATGTTAACCAAAAAAATTAGTCTCACTAATTCCTTCAACTCCACGGAATGAGGATTTGGTCTAGTGGTCATGTTCCTGATTTTCCAACCTTATAGTTTGGGGTTCGAGATGTGTGGCTTGGGTTACCACACATCTTTGCCGACGCACAAGTGTCAATGTTTACCAAAAAAAAAAAAATTCATTCAACTTCAAGTTATGTTCTGGTTAGATTCGCCACATTTTTAGAATACAATTCCTCTATTTTTTAAATTACTACAGATCCACCCAATGTGCAGTTAAATGTACATTTTATACCATTAATAACTCAAGTTCGGTAAAAGTAAAAATTATAAAAGTTAGATATCTAGAAACTATAAGACGGGACGAATCAAACAAGATTTCACTTGGCTATATTTTAACTTATATAAGTATTATAAAACTTTAAAGTTAAAGTATGTTTGTGAACAGTAGCCAAACACCAAATGTAGCAAAGAAAAAAAAAAGAAGAAAGTATATTTTATATAATTTTTATTTATAGACATCTTAAGATATTACTTAATTGTTAAGGAGATGAGGACTTGCCCAAACGGCCAAGTTCATGCCTTCCAACCCTATGGTTGGGAGTTTAATTCACCACCTGGCAGGTCCCCTATCCGTCCTCTTTATCCATTTGTAATTTGTGTGGCATAAACTCTCATCGCCATTTCTCTGCCAGTCCTAAAAAAAGATATTAATTTTTAAACCAGTATTTATATTGTGACTGCATGAAAAGTGAAATTTGAATTCTTAATATGTTTTTTTATGAATAGTGACGCCAAAGATGTCGGTAAAAGAAAAATTACAAAAAATTACAGAATCAAGGGGGAAGAAGGAAAGGCAAATAACAAAAAACCAACCAACAAGGAGATAAGTTAAACCCTTAGATAACATCGTTAAATGATTGTAATAGGTGTTTGTAAACAATAAATATAGTAAAACATTATAGTTGAATTCTTGAAAACAAACAATAGTAGATTGTAGTAATAAGTGGGGATAAATTTGTACAATTGTACGACGGTGCTTGCTTCGATTTTTTATTTGCTCTGAATAATTGTTACTGTTCATTAAATAATTATGATTTTAATATAGTTATATAAAAATATAATTAAATGAGGGGTTGGATTTCATCTAATTACACAATTTTAAAATATTAATTTTTTTTAATAATTTTGACTTGTATATAATTTTATTTATTAATAATTAAAAATATGTATTGTACTACTCAATTTTATTGCAAGTATTTGAAGAAAATAATCGAGTTGTGTATTGTTAAAATCGTATAATTATATAGTTTTAGAATGTATATTTTATATAATTTTTTGTTGTACATATTTTGAGATATTATAGGTTAAAAAAGTGTATTGAATTGTGTGAAGAAATCAAACAAAATAGGTTAAATATGACAGATGGAGTATTTGTAAAACAATAACTAAGTGCAGTTGACTTTAGTGGTAAGGAGCTCTGAAAGTTAAAGTATTAAGTTATGTAAAAAATAGAAATTGTACTATTTTTGAAAAAGGGAGGTAAAATCTCTCTCCATTTTTGTTACTACTAATTTTTCTTATAAAACTCTTTAGTAGATTTTTTTTGCTTCACCTCTTTTAGTAGATTTTTTGGACAAACATTTGGGCAGATTTTAAAAGGGCAAATTAGTGTTAAAGGCCCAAGCCTTAAAATACTTTATGTATAAGACATGTGTAACAAATACATTATGTATTCCAACCTATATACTAAATACATACCTATTTAGGCACCATGAATTTAAACAAAATGAGTATTCAAAATCAGGTGTGAAAATACCAAAATACGCCCCCTTTTGTACTTGATTCTGACGGATGATGGTGACGGGTGGAGAGAGGTAAAACATCATTTATGCTTCCTAGGCACAATCGAACGCACGTTTTTCCTATTCTTCTCTTCTCCTCGGAGTGAACGAACGGAGCCACCACCATTGGCGAGCTCGACAAAGCTTCCTGCGGAAGCTACAACCGGCGGGAAGGTTGGGTAAGCTTTGGGCGATCTCCGTTTGTAGAGCCGACGGAAGAGAAGACGATTCTACAGCCTGCATCGTTTTCGGCTCCAGATTTGTAGGGTTTTCGTTTTAAGATTTTAGGGTTCTCCACCTCCATTTTTAGGGTTTTCGAACCCCCTCCACATTTTTAGGGTTTTAGGTAGGAGAAACTGCGAGGAAGATGGACGACAGTGACGAGCAATCGCACGGGCAAGAGATTATGCTATTTTGTCACTACAACTCCGAAGTTCACCTTGTGCGGATTAGGGACGGCGATGCTCTCGCTGATTTGTACGCCAAGGTGACGGAAAAATGGCGAGAGGTATGTCCAACCACGCACACACTCCATTACGACGATCCTGATGGGGGATACACGATGGAGATCATGAATGACGACGATGTGTCAAGGATGGGCAGCTTGAATCGGGCAAAGGGGCAGGCGATTGGAAAGATGAATGTGATGAACCGAGCATAAAGAAGCACAATACTGTGAGTGTAGTGTTAAAATGCGTTTGAACGTAGCTGCTTGTTATATTCTATTTTCGTATAACTGGTATGATAGATAGCGACTTTGGTATTCATCTTACAGAAACACACGTATTAAGCATGTGGGGATGTATGAGAGCGTACGAATGTTTATTCTTTTATTATTCCGCTTGGTTGTGATGTTATCTATTGGGAATTAGTATTTTCATATTGATTCAGTACGATCAGGATTCGCGTACAATTAAAAAGCTTGATAACTTATTAGTTACTTGTTTTCCATTTAATTGGTATTAGTCTTTGGTTACAACGGTATTATGCTTTCACCCAAGAGGTATACGTTTCGAACACTACTGTTATTGTTTGAGCGTTGAACATGTACTTCAGGGAGGAAACAGCGACACAGGATGAATGCAACGACAGTGACCTCGACGATGAGGAAGATCAAAGACTCATATGGGCCAATGCAATAAAAGGCAAAGGTCAGAAGTTCAGGAATCAGGATCATTTTCGAAAGGTGGTGGCAAACCATTGTATTGCACTTCGGCATGGATTTTACTTCGTGCACAACAACAAAACAAAAGTCCAAGTAAATTGCAGCATGGAGGAGTGTGGGTGGCGCATATATGCAGCGCTCCACAAGTCCGATGACTCGTTTGCGATACGCACATGCACGTTGACTCACGGATGCGGGGTGAATAATCTACAATCGAGGACTCACCCAAACGCCAATGCAACATGGGTGGCATCATTCATAAAGGACAAATTGCGTCGGAACGCGAACTACACGCCGAACATGGCTATTGATGCTATTCACGCTGCATTCAAAATCGACATTACCTACCGCACGGCATGGAGTGCAAAGGAGATTGCTTTGAAGGAGCTACATGGAGTAGATGCCGAATCCTTTGACAATGTGCGAATATTTTGCAACCGCTTGAAAGCTTCAAACCCCGGCAGCGTGGCTGGAGGTGTGTCCGGATTCCAATAAGTTCAGGAGGGTGTTCATTGCAATTGCAGCTTGTCTTGAAGGATTCAAGGGCGGCTGTCGTCCTCTTATTCAGCTTGATGGGACCCATATAAAGTCAAAGTGGAAAGGCGTAATACTTGCTACTGTTGGTGCAGATGTAAATGATGGGTTTTTAACCATCGCATTTGCAGGTATGTAGCTTTCACGGGAATGTTGCTCTAGAGCAAGGTTGTATTGTATTGTGCATCTACATTTTTGTTGTTCTGCTAAGTACCTATTGGTGTTTTACTATATATGGTATTGTTTTTCAGTTGTCGATCAAGAGACGGATGAGAATTGGGAGTGGTTTTGTCTGAAGTTTAGGGCCATCCTTGACGCACCAAATGAACAGAATTGGGGCGAGTACACTTTTTTTAGTGATGGTCACTCGGGTTTGATGAAAGCCATTCCGACCGTCTTCAATGGGAGTCATCATGGTGTATGCCTTCGACATCTTGTCGCGAACTTAAAACGGAGGTTAATATTTTTCAAATGTTGTACAATGTAATTGGTCTTGTTTCTGGGGCATACATGTATATCCCGTTTTAACACTGGTGTTATTTGTACACTGTGACAGGTACTTCGTATGTACCCATACAAGAACAATGATCACTGAACTGGGGTGTTGAATGCCGCAACATATGCTCCGACATACGAAGAAATGCTGAAGCACCTGAACAACATCCTTGAAGCAATGCCCTTATCATCCACGTTCCTTGCAAATTCTGATTCCTACAATTGGGCGAATTCCGTGTTTGCGGGAAAGAAATGGGGTGTGATGAACAAGAATTTTGTGGAGAGTTGGAATAATTGGATAGGGAAAGCAAGGGAAATGGGTCCGTAATCCATGCTCGATCAAATTCGAAAACAAGTCATGAAGATGATGAATGAAAAAAGAGAGGAGGGTGCGAGGATGGAAGGAATATTGGCTACTATTCCAGGAAAGGTATTGAATGATAATTACGCGGCATCCGGAGAAATGGAGCTTCAGCGCGCAGCGGGTTCCTTGTTTGAGGTCCGGCATAAGGCGGGGATATATGCCGTTGATGTGGAAAAGATGACATGCACGTGTGGCTATTGGCAATTATTGAGGCTGCCCTATAAGCACGGTTGCGCAACGATTGAAAAACTGCAAGGGAATATTTATGACTACTGTGATAATCATTACACGACTGCGTGTTACAGGGCGACGTATGAAGGCGTGATATATCCTCTGCTTGAGATTGGCGGTGAACACGTGGCGGAGCAGAATGATGATTTCTTCGTTTTCTCTCCAGATGTACGGGTGCAGCCTGGCCGGAGAAAAAAACGGCGCATACCATCTTGGGGTGAACTAAAGAAGACTAAATGTGGTTTGTGCAGAAAACGTGGTCACAACAGGGTTACTTGTAAGGAGGCTTACAGGTATGCCTGATGGGTGATTTTCACCACTCATATTTTACCACAAGCGGATGGTTGTCATCAAGTAATAAAAACCGGTGAATACCGGGTCGAACCCAAGGGAATTCAGAATATTATTTCATTCTGGAG
Source organism: Hygrophila difformis (assembly GCA_030278955.1). NCBI lineage: Eukaryota > Viridiplantae > Streptophyta > Magnoliopsida > Lamiales > Acanthaceae > Hygrophila > Hygrophila difformis. The sequence goes on along the minus strand of JAOANR010000007.1, from coordinate 34,078,166 downwards.
AAAACTTAGTCATTTTAAGTTCATTAATAATATATTTTATATTTTGAAAAGAGTTTGTTTAATTCTAATGGTGATTAAATTAAAATTATAGCATTAAATTTAAAAATAAAGCAAGTTAAAAATTTAAAATAATAAAAATAAAGATAAGATATATGCTTGTAATGATTTAGAACATGCCATCTTTATATAAAAGTGAAATTGCATAATGATTGATTTAGCATTTCCCAATGTCTAAAAAGATCAATTTCAGCAGAATTAATAATTTTATAAAGATTAAAGATATAACAATTTCCTAATTTTCATAATTTGTAAAAACAGACTTCATGGAAGCAAATTAAATTATCTAACATTCTGCAATCATCAGTCTAGGCATAAATTTGAGTCTTTCCCAAGCATAAAAATTTTCCTATTGTGATTAAACGACACATTTCATTTCCCAAATCAGCGTGTACATGCCAAAATCTATTTTAATGTGATTTATTCCCAAGACCGGTACTAAAATCTAATTTCCACTTTTTATCTCCCGATTTAGCAAAGCAGAAATCATACAGATTAGATTCTAACATTTAATTATGCAGAATAGTGTAAATAATCTAACAATTATGGTAAAATATTGATAAAACATGGTAAAATGGATTTTAATACTAAATTTAGAATGTGAACAGATTAGGATATTGCCAGATTACTGTAGACAAAATATGCAGAATGATCGATCATTTCAGATTAGCAGATTAAAAATGCAGATTCCAGAATTTTTGCCAAAACATAATCATCGATCAATTGCAGGCATCCAATACATAATCCAAATTCAAATTCTAATATCATAGCAGATTAATCCAGATTACACAGATAAACATCGACATTTATTAAATTACTTCCATAAAACATAGATTCATACTTCAAAGTGATTCCGAACTCCCGTTCTAGAACACTTCTAACACGAAGAACATAGAAATCCATTTACAAACATGAAAACAGTAGGAAATTATGTTTAAAAGCAAATCCTAAACATTACAAAGCAAGAAAAAGGAAAACAACACCTAGAATGCGAAGAACACAGTCAGAGAAGACGCTCTGATCACTTCCTCCGGCATGGTTCGGTGTTATCGGCCTTCTTCTCCAAAGTTGCAGAGTCCTCCTGAGAGTTTTTGGTCGAATTATGAGTCTGCCCTCAGTCTGGAATGAAGAGAATGACGAAAAACGGGCTTTAAAACCGTGTTCGGGAGGTTAGAAAACCTCCAAACCGCGACTGTGGCGCCTAATGTGGCGCTCGAAAGAGGTTTTAGGCGCCACCAAGAAGCTGCGGCGCATAACGACGATTTTCCAAATTTCTGTGTGCGGCGCATTTTTCGGCGCTCGGAGGCCAATTTAGGCGCCGCGAAGCACGTGCGGCGCATTCTGACAGTTTCTCCATTTTGACCTGCGGCGCATTTTGCGGCGCTCCGGAGCATATCTAGGCGCCACCCAGCTTATGCGGCGCATCCTGAAGCTTTTTCCACCCGAAATTTTCCCAAGTGTTGATGCGGCGCCTGATGTGGCGCTCAGGGCTCGATTTGGGCGCCGACATGCCTATGCGGCGCATTCTGGGCACAGTCCAGTGTTGAAAATTCCGAATTTTGCATCCTTTGACCTCCGAACATCTTTTTTCTTCATTTTAATGCCTGAAACATCATTGCAATGCATTAGGTTTGCCAAAGTCTTATTAAAAACACATAAAAACATGGTAAATTTAACCTAAATAAGCCAAATCTAACCATGATGACTTGAAAAATAAAAACACATGAAATACACCTAAAAATGCAATGAATTTAGGTAAAAGGCCCTCATTTTGGACATATTTTAGTACAATTTAAGCTCATTTAAGTGTGGTTTCACAGGGTGCATCAACATCCTCACACTTAAATATTGCTCGTCCCTTGAGCAATGAAATCAATGAACACATCAACATGCCAATCAAGATAATAAGGATGAAGTCACTATAGTTCTGCCAAATCATAGATTTCAACAACGCAATGAGCTAAAATGGTTCAAAGTTTAATGTGCTAGAACAAGGTAAATTGTCATGCATCAGCTGTCAAAACCAGGTATCCAAAGCACTTACAGTACAAAAAGTAGATTAATCACACATAGCAACTCGAAATGGGAGAGTGAATAATGTAAATATGCTTTTCTATTCCCGTCTTCAAATTTGCTCAATTAATGACTCGGTTTCACAATTATTCTAGACACTTTGGCTGAGTTGTAGACGGTTGAATTCCAAAAGCTACTCATGTCTAAGAATACGTGCCAGTCATATAGCCAAGAGTTTATAAATATTCTGTTTAATACCCCTTTATTCAACATTTTCTCTTTTTTTTTTGATCTTGCATTTTCTAATTTTTCATTTTCTTTTCTTTTTGCAAGATAACTATTTTTTTTTATATAGGGGTCTTACTCTGACTTTATTTGTTATTAAGCATTTAAGGAGACATGGAACGAGCATATTCTTATATAAATAATGATGACTCTCCACATAACTAGTAACCCAGTCTAATTAATCAAAAGCTTTCGGCAAAGTAAATAGAATTGTCACCAAAGTTCGAACAACTAGCATGACAATTTAACAAAGTCTAGGACTTTAAACTGAGAATCATAATGCTCATTAAGTTGTAAAATCGGATCTAAGCAGAACAATTAGACTTATTCAGATTTCTCTTAAGATTGGCTGTGATGTGGTAATTCAAATAATAGCACACTGTGAAAACACAATTTAATATAACATATTCAATATATCCAACCTAAAGCATTTACCATATTTATTCTAAAGCATAGGGAAAATATTAAAAACATAACTAAGCTCTTACAAATTTATTCTATGCAATTTAGTAAACGTAAAACATGAAAAGATCACACCTGGAATGTTTAGGACTCTGAATTTCATTTCATCATCACGGCTGTCATCTTGCTCCTTTGTTGGCATATCCTGCTTCTAATATGTATATATAACAATTACTCAAGAAAATATGTTTGTTAGTGCATATGGGAATTCCAAAGTAATCAGAATCATAAAACACCATCCATAACTCAAATTATAACATTTTAACAACAATTTCCAGCAACTTTAAGAAGTATGGACAGATCTGATCGATAATAAATTTCAGAATTCACCAAAAGCAAAACATCATAAGTTCTAGAGCAGAATTTACAGCAAAATGCCAACAGCTATAGCAAAATATACCCTCATTCTTTATGATAACTCAACCCTGTATGATGTATTAAATAAATGGTTTATACATTGAATAACTAAATGGACCTGTTGATGAAGAATTTCGGGAATGTGATCATAATAGAAACTCCTCCATCCTCACACTTAAATTGAACTACCAGTTTAGTTTAAGTGCATAATGGAAGATTTAAAATGTGGGATTAAAACTTTTTAATTTCAAAAATAAGAATATAGCAGACATTTAAAAAGTTAGACTAAATTAGATCATACATTTTAAATAGATAAAAATTTTCAGCTTTTTCTTTAATATGATCTATACATCATAATTTATTGATTTTAATGCATGCATTGTGTAAAATCATAAATATTCGACACTTCAACAACATTAATCCTGCTTCTTTCATCAATTATCATGGTTATTTACTTTCCTGTTATCAAATCAGCAGCTCACAACATTCCAGTTTAACATGATTCAAGTAAGAGCTATTTTATTAGAATTTAAAACATGCATAAACATAACTTAAACATAAATATAAACTTAACCACATGCTCACCATATTAAATACAAATAAAACACCTGAGTAGTGCATAGCAGAACAAACCAATATTCATAGCAAAAACATCCAACCAAGTAACAAAGGTATTTCTTATACATTATTTGTGGAACCTGGTTACACGAAAACTTTGGGTTAGTGATAAATATATGCATTCCTCCCCATCCTCACACTTAAGTTTAAACCAAAAGTTTAACTTAAGTGCAATGTATAAAGCAAACATATATCAACCTAGAATGTGGGATCTAAACAACACCAATATATTTTATTTTAAAAGCTATAAGTTCTAAGTCTCTTACAAATTTAAGAAAATCACTTTTTAGAACTTAAAACTTATTATTAAAAAGAACACATTTTTAAGTTATAAAAGCTCCCTTTTTGTTAAAAATTTCAAATTTAATGCTTAAAGTTCACCAAATTAGCAAACTAGTTCTTATTAATGATTTGAAATAATGATCAAGAACTTTTAGTTTATTGTTTTAAATAACATAAGTTTGCCTTTTAGTTAAAAATTCATAGGATGAGTTTTTATAATAAAAATATTTCCTTTTCATAAATTAGAAAAACATGAAGTTTCAAGCTTTAATGTTACCAAAATTTATAAATGTAGATTAAAATAACATGGTTAACAATATTCATATATCAACTTAAAAGATTAAACATGTTATTTTAACACATTTTTATAAGAAAATTTCAAATTTCAGATACTGTAATAATTTTATCCCACATTCTATATAACCCAAAATTTAATTAACAACACAAATACTAACAATAACACATACCAAATCACAAAATTGGACGAATTATTGAACTATGATAGCTATTCTTACCCCAAATTGAAGCTTTGAAGCACTTTAACAAGAAATCCCCAAATTTGAGAAGCTAGGGTTCTTGAGCCTCAATTTCAGCTTCAATTATCGAGTACATTTCAACTTCTACTTTCACCACATAACATGCACTACTTAATTATTAAATTAGAAATACGGTGGGCATATTTTATTAACAAAATTAAAAACCGAAACAAATAAGCATAACGTGACATAAAATGAAAATAAAAACATGCATAAACCATAAATATGATAATAAAGACAAACAAAAACAGATTATTATTATTTTTATTTTATTATTATTTTTATTTTTATTTATTATTATTATGATTATTATTATTTATTATTTATATATATTTTTAAGGTTTACATTAAATGGGTAGGTTTTTAAGCCCAATTAGAAGATCTATGATTAAATTTGAGCTAATTGGAGATGAATTAGAATGGACTTTTGTAAAAATTCAAGTTTGGCACAAGCCCAACGATTCCATTTAATACTACATGTGGTGCTCAAACAAGTTTTTACGCATTATTAGTATGAATGAAACCCAAAATGCCTTGTTTGTGCTACTTTCGGTGCTTAACTGAGTTTTTGAAAACCATTTACGAAGAGTGGCATCTAAAACTCAGTATTTGTACAGACTTTGTAGCAAAAATACATTGCGTGATTTGTTTAAATGAAACCTAATATTGCATCCATATTCCTATTCATCTGTTTAGTAAAACTACCCTAATTAGTTCTAATCATCCCCTATAAATATCTATGAAATTCTGTTCGTTTTCGTCAACCCCTCTATCAATTTATTTCAGCCTTTCTCCTATTCTACTTAAATCACCACAAAAAGTCTTTCAGTTATTGGTCACTTCCTTTCTTGTCTCGTCTCATTTCAAATGCATAAGAATCACTTCAAATTACATATAATGAAAATCATGCAAGAACCACTTTTTTTTTTTTAGTTAATGAGACATATAAACTAAAATAAAAGAAAATCAAACATATTAAGAAAAAGATACAAATAACTATTACTAAGCATGCAACGGCAATATGCGAATTCCCTTTCCTAATTAGCTTTCAAAGACAAATGCACCATTTTCTAAATTAAAGGTCTAAATGGTGGGCGCACTTCCATGATCCTGTCATTCATGAGTTATAAGGTCAAATTGCACATCTTTATACAACAATTTAAATAAAGGTAATGCAATCATAAGAAAATTATTGATTAACATTCTAATATATCAGCATTCCCTAAAAAAAAACTCATTAAAGTTGTAATGTTGTCAAGAGGTGGAATTTAATCTCAAATTTTCTAGCATCCAATATCAACACTTGATGTAATGCAATTAATTAAAAGTCATCTAATTTATTAAGAAATACGTACCTCAAGTGTGTTGGTAATACCTTTAAATAAACTGTAGGTGGCTTTTCAATCGAGGCTATCCATTTGAAATCCTCAATTATATATGTTGCATACAACTTGCCGCCATCCTCACACTTGTTCTCTTGCAGATCTTCCTCTTTTTAGATGAGAAACCCAATATTCTTTCAAATTTCAGGATCACACACTGATTTAACTCGATGCCCTTGCACGACATAGAATAGAAAAAAGTTATAACAATATTTAAAAAGTAGAAATAACATAAATATATTCAAATAAACTTAAAACAACATAATTTTCACAATAATTCCCCGGCAACGGCGCCAAAAACTTGATGGGTGATTTTCACCACTCATATTTTACCACAAGCGGATGGTTGTCATCAAGTAATAAAAACCGGTGAATACCGGGTCGAACCCAAGGGAATTCAGAATATTATTTCATTCTGGAGAAAACTTAGTCATTTTAAGTTCATTAATAATATATTTTATATTTTGAAAAGAGTTTGTTTAATTCTAATGGTGATTAAATTAAAATTATAGCATTAAATTTAAAAATAAAGCAAGTTAAAAATTTAAAATAATAAAAATAAAGATAAGATATATGCTTGTAATGATTTAGAACATGCCATCTTTATATAAAAGTGAAATTGCATAATGATTGATTTAGCATTTCCCAATGTCTAAAAAGATCAATTTCAGCAGAATTAATAATTTTATAAAGATTAAAGATATAACAATTTCCTAATTTTCATAATTTGTAAAAACAGACTTCATGGAAGCAAATTAAATTATCTAACATTCTGCAATCATCAGTCTAGGCATAAATTTGAGTCTTTCCCAAGCATACAAATTTTCCTATTGTGATTAAACGACACATTTCATTTCCCAAATCAGCGTGTACATGCCAAAATCTATTTTAATGTGATTTATTCCCAAGACCGGTACTAAAATCTAATTTCCACTTTTTATCTCCCGATTTAGCAAAGCAGAAATCATACAGATTAGATTCTAACATTTAATTATGCAGAATAGTGTAAATAATCTAACAATTATGGTAAAATATTGATAAAACATGGTAAAATGGATTTTAATACTAAATTTAGAATGTGAACAGATTAGGATATTGCCAGATTACTGTAGACAAAATATGCAGAATGATCGATCATTTCAGATTAGCAGATTAAAAATGCAGATTCCAGAATTTTTGCCAAAACATAATCTTCGATCAATTGCAGGCATCCAATACATAATCCAAATTCAAATTCTAATATCATAGCAGATTAATCCAGATTACACAGATAAACATCGACATTTATTAAATTACTTCCATAAAACATAGATTCATACTTCAAAGTGATTCCGAACTCCCGTTCTAGAACACTTCTAACACGAAGAACATAGAAATCCATTTACAAACATGAAAACAGTAGGAAATTATGTTTAAAAGCAAATCCTAAACATTACAAAGCAAGAAAAAGGAAAACAACACCTAGAATGCGAAGAACACAGTCAGAGAAGACGCTCTGATCACTTCCTCCGGCATGGTTCGGTGTTATCGGCCTTCTTCTCCAAAGTTGCAGAGTCCTCCTGAGAGTTTTTGGTCGAATTATGAGTCTGCCCTCAGTCTGGAATGAAGAGAATGACGAAAAACGGGCTTTAAAACCGTGTTCGGGAGGTTAGAAAACCTCCAAACCGCGACTGTGGCGCCTAATGTGGCGCTCGAAAGAGGTTTTAGGCGCCACCAAGAAGCTGCGGCGCATAACGACGATTTTCCAAATTTCTGTGTGCGGCGCATTTTTCGGCGCTCGGAGGCCAATTTAGGCGCCGCGAAGCACGTGTGGCGCATTCTGACAGTTTCTCCATTTTGACCTGCGGTGCATTTTGCGGCGCTCCGGAGCATATCTAGGCGCCACCCAGCTTATGCGGCGCATCCTGAAGCTTTTTCCACCCGAAATTTTCCCAAGTGTTGATGCGGCGCCTGATGTGGCGCTCAGGGCTCGATTTGGGCGCCGACATGCCTATGCGGCGCATTCTGGGCACAGTCCAGTGTTGAAAATTCCGAATTTTGCATCCTTTGACCTCCGAACATCTTTTTTCTTCATTTTAATGCCTGAAACATCATTGCAATGCATTAGGTTTGCCAAAGTCTTATTAAAAACACATAAAAACATGGTAAATTTAATCTAAATAAGCCAAATCTAACCATGATGACTTGAAAAATAAAAACACATGAAATACACCTAAAAATGCAATGAATTTAGGTAAAAGGCACTCATTTTGGACATATTTTAGTACAATTTAAGCTCATTTAAGTGTGGTTTCACAGGGTGCATCAATGCCCGTTGGTGAACTATGTCATTCATGGATGTGAATAACGGTGTGGGTGGTGACGCGATTGGGTATTTTTGCAGCCAAAACACTATTGTGTCCAACTTTTGTGTCCAACTTTTGTGTTTTCAGTGATAAAACTTTGAGCATATCGGTGTGAATGCATCACTGTATAGTTTTGGCATGGTTTTATCTTGTGAAACCGTTCTGTATCGGACGGTTTCAATGAATGATACCATATGAATATGGAACACTGGCATATTTTGGCAATGTCTTTATGGAATTCGAATCCCAATTGTCTTAAATCTTCTTATTTATCATATTTTGACAATGTCCATATGGAACCGTTGTCCCAATTGTATTGAATCTTCTTAGTTAGCATATTTTGGCAATGCCCTGTACACGACATTTCGATTCATGTGCACGTATTCTGTATGTTGAAATGTAATAGTACTCGTAGCTATTTTGTGGGATATGTTACTTGAAAAAAATATAGCTCTGCCCTGAACGCAACATACCTTTAGCTGTGTAATGCCAATACCAGTCTACTTTGCATTCACATACTGTTATCCCTCAACCATAGGATGCTTTGGGTGTTTTAGTACCATATTTGTTTAATTTTATTGATTTTTGCTTCTTCTATGGATGCCCAAATATAGTTGTATGAGCACCGACATGGAATACTATGGGGTATCATTAGATACCTCATTCAAACCATTTTTCAATGTCAATTGTCTACAACCTTCTTCTTAATCACACAACCAAAAACCACTTTCCATTAAAACGTACTTGACATGTTAATTGAATTGAACCAACATTAATCATCCTCGAATTAGGTTCACTGACATTATGTATGTCATGCTTTATATGATTGAATTATCACACAATTCATGAGTGGGTATGAATATCTGACAAATGGAATGCAATTGGAGGTGTGAAAGTGATAAATTTAATACCAATCATGAATTTGGATCTCATAATTAAGTCAATTCACTCTTTATTTGTTTAAATGTTTCAGCCTCGTTTAATGTTTTGTGGACAAGTCCTTTTAATGAATAAGAGTATCAGTTTCCTTTCACGGCCATACCGTCATCAATGTCATTAGATACCACATATCTTTTCGTATAGTACCGTTATAGTACCGTTATGGTTGATAGGGATAATAGCATGAACAAATCAGTACAATACATTGCCCATATGATTGAATGGTTCAGTCATTCCTCTATGGTTGTAGAGAAACACTTACTAACTTCTCTACCCATTGGATACTAATACACTTGTTGAAGTGTACATCAACAACTAATTTGAATCTCATTGCCCATGTAATTCACAGCCTCAAGCAAACCATCGGTTGTAGAGCAACACTTATTATCTTCTCTACCCATTGGATAGTAATATATTGCTTGAAGTGTACATCATACAACTAATGGGAACATGTGCTCGTGTTCAATTTATTGCAATCATGACTGGTTGAACATGTACTATTCGACATCGAATTAGAGAAAATGATTCAAAATACCAATTCATACGAACAACCATATACGAACAATACTGATGTCTATTCATACGAACGACGTACCAACCAACCATTCATACAAATACAAAACACTGTCCCACATCAATATACCATTCATCCAAAAAGCAAATACTATGAACTAAGCATAAACAGTACTATTGTCCATCAAACAGGAAAACCAACAATCCAACAAACCAATGTCATCAGTCAGACTTACCAAGACACGGGTCATGAGATGGAGGGGCAGCATCTGTCGCCACGGGATCATGAGGGCCAGGAGCAGGAGGAGGGGCAGAATCATGATGAGGGACAGCATCTGTCGCCACGGGATCAGAAGGGCCAATAGCAGGAGGAGGCGCAGCATCTGTCGCCACAGGATCAGAAGGGCCAATAGTAGGAGGAGGGGGCAGGAGCATGAGGAGGGGCAACATCCATCGCCGCGGGATCAGAAGGGCCAGGAGGAGGGGCAGGAGCATGAGGAAGGGCAGCATCCGTCGCCGTGGGATCATAAGGGCTAGGAGCATGAGGAGGGGCAGGAGTATGAGGAGGGGCAGCATCCGTCGCTACGGGATCAGGAGGGACAGGAGCAGGAGCATGATGAGGGGCAGGCACCGACTGAACAGTGACATCAGTCTTCAGCGTCTGAGGGGCATAAGCAGGATTTCTTGGTTTGGGAACCGCTGCCATCAACCCCACAACTGCGGGGAGCATATATAGCAAGTGAGACCGGACAGTGAATCGCTGCTGGGTCGGGCACCTTTGGATCAGCGGGATCCTCAACAATGGGGTCGGTCACCTTCGGATCGGCGGGATCCTCAGCAGTGGTGTCGGGCACCTTTGGATCAGCGGGGTCCTCAACAGTGTTTTTGGGCACCGATGGATCGGCATGATCCTCAGCAGTGGGGTCGGGTACCTTCGGATCCGCCTGATCCACAACAGTGGGGTCGGGTACCTTCAGATCGGCCTGATCCTGGGATATGGGGTCGGGCACCATTGGATCCGCCGAATCGTCAAGAGTAGGGTCGGCCACCATTTGATCTCCAACAGATTTTTCGGCCACCATTGGATCTGCCTGATCGTCAACATTTTGTTCCGCCTGATCTTCAAAATTTGGTTCCGCCTGATTATCAACAGTCTGGTCGGCCTCCATCGCATCCGACTGACCCTCCACAGTGGGTCGGGTCAACACCGCCTCCTCCGCCGCCTGCTCAACAGTCCGCTCCATTGCATCCCTTAGAAGTCGCAACACCACTTTGGCACGGTGCAACTTAATATCAACAGTGGCCTCCATGGCCCAGAATGCAGAATCATTCCGCACAAATGCCTCAGCCCACCAGATAACGTGCACCCCGCAGTCCAGTTGTCCATCACCCTGCTGCCTACATGTCCTTCTTAACATGATGTCCTCGTTCACTGCCAAATCATGCTTGTTGTTCAGGTACCACACTAAGAACTTCGCCTGTGGGTCACAATTAAGTACATATTGCAGAGCAAAATTAATACTTATACCAAATATGCATAGACTTAATACTGAACATACAGGACTGGGCACCAGATAAATTGACACACGGTGACTTATAATTTTTCTCTGCGCAATGGTGTTATCTGCCGGCCACAAGGAGTTCTGAATTATTATCTCCATCTTCCTAAGGTCCAACACAATCAAGTCCGACTGTGATCAAAATGCTAAGCCGTTCGAATTCATCGCACCCCGACTGCCAAAGTGTTTTATAGCTCTCCTCGAATGCATCAAAATCAAGCTCTCCCCCTTTCTTCTCCAACGCCAATATACGCGTCTGTTTGGCAGTAGTTTTTTCCGTAAGGTTGCAATATAAATGTGAAGGTGCATACGCATACAATAAATTAAAAAAATTACTAACCGTCGTATATGGACTTATGAACCCAACCCTCGTGGTTATACCATTAGCATTGCGGAACCGTTGGCTGCATATAAGAGCAATGTAACTGCCAACGAGATCATTGCATACTGCCTCATTAAAAAGCAACAACAGAATACTCGAAGGTAGCACGGCGTAGATGCCTTGGCTCCACACAAATCCACTACCAAACGAACAATCCGTAAATAAATTAGTCCCAGAAAATCAGGAAAAAAATTGTCATTTCATAAAATACCGATACCAATACCAAGAAACTAGAGTACTAGACAACAAAGAATACAATACCTCCCTTTTGGGGCGTCGATAAACCGCTCCAGAATCCATTTCTCTTCTGCCGATAGCCCGTCAGGGCCGGCATACCCTCGCCTGCCCGAATAACGATAACAGGTCTCCCCCTCAAAGTCCATACGCGCAACAGATTTCTTCTTTTCATGAGAAGGGCCAGTGAGGTCCAGTACTCGGTTCACACGCTGCTTTTTGTTGCGTGTCTCTGGTGTGTACAGTGGGGGATCCGGTTTACGCTTCCCCCGTTGTTCAGCTGTAGACAACGAATTAAGTGTAAGCGGATCAAACGGTGATGGTATAGAATGGGAGAGAATTAACATTCCCTCGACTGCCATTGCCACCTCATCATGAGATGGCCCAAAAATTTTCATTGCCATTCTACTATTTTCCTCAACCATACCTGTTGTGTTTTTTGCCTTCCGGGTGGATTCCTGCTTGCCATATGCCACTGCCCGCGCAACCTTCTCATTAACGTAATCCTCATCACTATCGCTGCCATCCGAAGACTCTTCCACGTACTCAGATTCGTCACTGCTTGCCGCCTTGATCTCGGCCTTTTTCTTCACTTCCTCATCAGTGTCATTCTCTGACCCATATTCTTCATCCTCACTGATCTCTGCCTCGTCGCTAGGTAAATCTTCCTCAATCTGCCGAAGAAACAGACAATACAACACTCATGACAAAATCATACCCATGTAACAGGAAAATAAGCACCCTTCATATGCACTCGGTGCAACAAACCAAAACGATAAAACCGATTTATTTACCTTTCCCTTTCCCTTTCTCTCGTTCAGGTCTTGTTCGGTCTCCACATTCTCGTTCAAATTGTCTTCATCCTCTTTCTTCTCATCCTCCTTCTTCTCCTCCTCCTCCGGCTTCCTCTTCCTCATCGTCTTCACCCTTACGGGGATCTCATCATCTATGGCCTTGTCCTCGGAAATTTTGGTCCTGCTGGGGACGGGCACCGGAACCACAGGCTCCACAAATCTTTTCTTCCTCTTGCTGATGCGTAAGGGCCGCACGTCCTGTGCCCTCAGCTGTTTCAGATCCTCACGACATTCAACAAGGTCACGTTGAACTTTCTTCCATCTGACGAATCGGGGGATAATCGGTTCGACCAGTGGATCGGCCATGTGCGGGAATCGCTCATAGAACAATCCCTACACAAAAGAAAAACACAGTGATTGGGACCCGTTACCAGGTATGCGCACATTGGTACAAGAACAGTGACAAATGGTTGTTCTGGTGATATAACAATCTTTTTGTATAGGTAAGAGCATTTTTATTAAAAACTCACCACCAGCCCGAAAGTGCAGCCGTCTAAAATACACCTTCGCTTTCTCGTTATGGAGCCGTATCGAAGCAACCAAATACTCGTGTGCAGCCGCGCCCCAAGCATATTCCTCGAGTCGGTCTAACTTGTCCACGTGGTGAACAAGAAACTCGGGGACGGTCAAGGACGAGCTCGGGAACAGGAGGCAGGCAAAGACCACCAAAACGTACGCCCTCGCGAAATCCACTGTATTATCCGTTCCAGCCAAGTTCACCATTAGGTCCACTAAATCCGGCCGATACAAAGCTCCATCCTTTGGAAAATACTTTTGCTTGAACTCGGATTCAGGCACGCACCTAGGGTGAACTTACACGCCTTCGTACTGCAGCCCCAATACGACGGAGTATTCCCATGCCTCGAACGGCACTGTAAATCCCTGTCGAAAACAAATGCACTTAAATTGCCATTGAAGCACTCGACCAGTGCCTGCAGCAACTCCTTCTTGCTGTACGTACCCTGCAGCTTTGCGAAATGGTGGAATGGAGTGGATCTAATTGCTTCCCACCGTGCTTCCGTGATCGTCCCCTCAATTGAATTCATTGCATCTTGAAGGACTGTGATTGTACACCGAGCAGTGATTGTAGCCTTCCCGGCCTCCTCTTCTTTTGACTTCTTCTTCCTGCTACGTTTCGGCGGCATCTCTTTTAATTCTGCCAACAAACATTCATATAGGGGTCATGCACAACTCCTACTAGTGTTCAAATGGTTATATATTGCTATCCAGTTCGGCAAATACAAAATATAAAGCAGCCCGAACAACAATGCATCTTCACTTTACCAACATTTCCTAAACTATATAAGAACTCCAGACCTTTTCGAGCAACATTAGACCAGATTCAATAGAACATTTTGCACAACCCAATATCGATTGCATCCAAGAATTAACCATATCAGCAATTCATACCCGTTGTTCACACCTACTTATGCACATCACAAATCATACCCGTTTTATGCACGAATGATACCGGTGTAACAATTTCACCAATACAGAAATTCGGCTTACGCGATATAACAATATTCCCAGAAATGAACAAAAGGCAACAAACAAAACATCGCGGAAACGCATCAAGCAAATCGATCCAGAATTATATCTACTCTTCGATCAACACAAAACAGGTATCAAAATCATAAAAACATTTCAAACCCTAAATGAACCCTAAAATCGATGGTTCACAACCCTAAAAATTTTAAAATTCCATCTTCAAACGTAGCAACAAAAATGGTATGCACATACTCGTAAACCATAACTTCACAAAGCCCATTGCATTGCATACCTTGATTTGGGAACAAAACCGAGCTTCCTCTTCGATTGGGTTTGAGCACAACCTCAAAAAACCGAGTCTTCTTCACTCTTCAAACCCAAACCAACGTCCGAAACTTTTTCCCAAAAAATGGAGGTTGGAGCGTCGGCCGTTCTTCAAGCTTCAGGTAGTGTTTGCTCACGGTTTCGTTTCGGCAATGGGGGACGGCGGTTTCAATTTTCAGGGGAGAATGAGTGAGCCGGTGAAGTACGTGCGCCTTCAATGTGGCCTGACGGTTTCAGACATGGGGGGGGAGAGCCGACGGGACATAAAGTATATCAAAATTGTGGTATGGGTTGTATTTTGGGAGTATTTTGATACGCGTGTCTTGTATTGTGAGTATTTTTTCTGATGGGCCTTTTTTTTTACATTTCCCGATTTTAAAACACATCATGATGTACGGTTGTGTTGAGAGTGCGAAAATTGGCGGGAAATCTTTACCGAAACCCTAACCCACCTCTGCGATCGACCCCACTCTCTTCTCACCTCAAAGATCACACAGCTGCCAGCGCACACGCCCCTCCCGCCATCCCATCCGATCATACATTGTCTAGATGTACTCTCACTCTGTTTCCGGGCTGAAAGGACGAACACTACTTGAATCGCGATTGTCCAGGATTATTTATTTGGTGTAACCCTTGTCGGTCAATGAAGTTCCGTAATCAAGTGGTCTGCGAAGTACTGCTCCGATCGTTGTTTATTTGAATTGCGATTCATAGTTTGGGTTAATTTCTGTTGCTGTTCTTTCTTTCGGGTGGGCTAGGGTTTGCATTGTTGTAACGGGATTTTGTGAGATGGGTGAAGAAGAAACTCCTCAATCCTGTAGAAGAGCCACAAGATTGTCCACTTTGGGCACACCAAATTCGAAATCTACACAGGCTGCATCTAAATCCGGTTCCCAGTTGCAACCCTTATCGGAAAAAGATCTGGTGTTCCGTGGCAAATCCATGAGCCTCGATGATTTAATTAAGTCGTTCCCCGGAAGACGAGTGCAAATTCTTGAATTGGTCAGTTATTTGGGGCCTTTGAATAGCCCTATGATTCCGTTGTTTGTTTATGGAGCTGCTTCAACCGGAAAGACGAGCGCAGTGCTTCAGATATTCAATCACTTGAAACGCCCATTTGTTTATTGTAGTTGTATCACCTGTTACAGTCCTAGAATACTGTTTGAGTCCATTTTGAATCAAGTTTTGCTTTACAGGAAGAGTGGGAGCAATGGTTATTCCAGTGCTAAGCGATGCGAAAAGCATTCCGATTTTGTTAATTTGCTTCGAGAAGCTTTGAGTGCTCGCATTGAGAGTCTGAAAGCGAATCTGGGAAAATCTGTCTCCAAGAAGCCATCTTCACAGGTTAATGGAACGATGATATATTTGATATTTGACAATGTAGAGGTTATTAGAGAATGGGATAAGAGTGATGGTATATTATCTCTTCTGTTCAATTTGTATGACATTCTAAGGATGCCAGAGGTTGGGCTGATTTTTGTAAGTAGAGCTTCTCTGGATACGTTTATATCAGACACTGGTTTTGCCGAGCCCATTCCTGTCTGCTTTCCTGAATACACCGAGGATGATTTGCGCCATATTTTGCTGAAAAATCAACCAAATCCCAAGTTATACTCCTGTTTTCTTGAGTATGTATTGCAGTTTAATTCGCAGCATTTGTAATGTGCTTTGTTTCATATTGTTGTCTGCAGAATACTAACTGTATGTGATCTCCTTGTTGAACAGTTTGGTGTTGGGACCTTTCTGTCGAACAACACGACGGGTTGATGAATTATCTGCTGCAATTGCGCCTTTATTTAAGAAGTATTGTGAACCTCTTGATGATTCTAGGGTGATTCCTAATGAAGAGATGAAGAGAAAATTGTTCACTGGACTTCAACCATTCATCAAGCGTTCCATAAATGAGACATTTATGGTTCCTTCCGATTCACTGCTTAATGCATCAACCAACAAAGACAGGACTATGAGCAAGAGTAATGGAAATAAACGAGGATCTTGTGAGATGTTAGATGAGATCAACTTCCATATGTCAACCTCTGCTAAATATCTGCTTATTTCTGCATTTCTTACTTCAAGAAATCCAGCCACCCTAGATGCTTCACTCTTTGATTCAACTGGAGGATCAAACAATCGGAAAAGAAAGAGAAAGTAAGATATTGGAAATTTGATATATCGCAGTTGTGTGGAATTACAATACCAAAAATAAAAGTTCCTTGTTTCCCCCTTAAGTTACTTTGTTTTAATGAAAGGCATTCATTTGTCTGATATGCTGCTAGACATGATTATATTCTTGTTCGCGTAATGAGGGATTTTGCTAAGAAAACTCTCAGCATAAATTCATAAATGTAGAGGCATTTTTCTGTTTCCTGTTTTTACTATATGATGTTATGTTGCTTCTGATTGTGTTTTAATTCTTTTTCCAGACTTTGTCTTCAGTTCTCGGTTATTAGTTAGTGCTGACTAGTGGGAAAGTAATGTTTTCCATTCTGTGTATATTCAGGGCCTCTGTAAGTTCAATGGAGCAGAAGGAAACGAAAGAACAAGAATTGCTCATGAAAGGACCTGGAACTTTCCCACTAGAGAGATTGTTGGCAATATACCAATGCATCACAGCTGTTGCAGAGGATTTAACCGATGAGGGAGAGCTTAGAAATGGTAGCTTAGAAGAATCAGGATTTGATTGTGGATTGATGTCCGACATCCTCTTGCAATTATCCAGTCTATGCAGTGCCAATTTTATCACCAAAGGAGGAAGCTGCCCGCTAGAAGGATCAACACGGTATCGATCCACTGTATCTGAAGAGCTAGCTTTGAAGGTAATAAATCAAGCAGCTCATATGTGAGATTATTTAAGCTCCAGAATTGTTGGTAATAACCAAGTGTCATTTTCAAAATACAACTTGCAGGTAGCTAAGAGTTTGAAGTTTCCCTTATCAAAATACGTGTATAGAAGATAATGCATCGACTTAAAACTCTACAAGCCCTACTGGTGGACCGCTGGTGTTGAACTGAGCTAGAACTTCCATTAACGAAATATCTACTGCAACATATAAAACTGAATCCAATCAATCCAGGGAATGATCCAGTTAGTAGCATTAATTTGATTCAGGTGAAGAAACTACTTTCCGTAGCTTCAGTTGCAATCATGTAACCAATCTCCCTGGAAATGAAATTGTGACCCTTCATCCCAGTTTTTGACACTCACAATTCTTTTTCCTCAAAAAATGTAGCTTTTAGGCTGCTGGCTTGGGCGGCTTATTTGTTGCTATACTTCATTGCATTCCCACTGGAGCCTTTTGTTACTTTTTGACCGTTTCTTCAGTAAATCAATGCTTCGATATGAGTATTTCATAATGATCATGATATGTTAATGTTTATTTGCAATTACTTTGGTGATTAAGTTGTTGAATCTCACATCACGCTGGTGGTTGGGGATGTTTGGGAGTAACCAGATTCGGCAGCAGATAGCAGATTCGGAGAGAGAATTGTGAGAGGATATGCCGATTCAATATGCTATATGCTGCTAAATCCGCTAACAACCAAACACACTCGTTATCTTCTATACTTGAATTTGGTGAGTGAATAGTTTGAAGGGGGTGTAGGTGAGGATAATAAACTGTTGAGGGGATTGTTACTCTGCCAAGTTTGTGTATGTTGGTACCAGCCTATGGGTGTGGTTAAGTATTTTTTGATGTTGATTTGGATGTGTAGAATGAAGTGTGTAAGATTTTAGAGGAAAGCTGTTCTTTCTAGGATTGGGTTATTGGTATTGGAGATGGCAATCTTGGGGAATCCTATAGTTGCTGTAGCAGGCTATTAGGATTTGGGGAAGATTTGGTGGGATTTGATGCGGATACAAATCAGTTGTGTTTAAAAGTTTTTTTTGGTGAACAATTGTGTTTAAAAGTTTTAATTTGCAAAACTGATCACGTGAATTCTATATGTTGTAATTAATTTATCAGTATTTATCTATATTACATTCTCGCCATTGAGATGGGGTTGTACTAGTTGATTTTTTAAAAGCTTGGTTATCGTCTACATTCTGTTACCCACAAAAGCTGACGAAAAATACGGTTGTTATCGTGTAATGATTAAAGTTATGATTTACTTATTTAAGTTACATAGATTGTGGTCAAATTTTTTTCTTTGTAGTGGTAATGTGTGGCTAATTTTTTATTTTAATTATTCGGTGGGTCATTTTTTTTTTGTTAATTTATATAATTAATCTATATATATACTAGGATTTCACAGACGCGCGCTACGCCGCGCAGAATTTGGATGACATAAATTTTGTTACGGAATCATAGAATGGTACAAATATACAAGGGCAATTACATTTGAATATAATCAGACAACACACCAGGAATTTGGATGACATAAATTTTGTGACGGAATCATAGAATGGTACAAATATACAAGGGCAATCACATTTGAATATAATCAGACAACACACCAGGAACGGCTCAGTATCATCCTGAAAAGAGATTAATAAAAACATTGAAACAGTATAATCTTGATACATCAATGAGGCAACTGAAGTAACTAAGACAGGAATGTGACAAATATTTTCTATCTCTAGCAAACTTAACATCAGAAACTGGAGCTATTATTTCAACAAGAAATGATCTCAACCCAGCTCCTGTATGTAAATGGAAATGCAGTGGTTGAGAGGCAAGGCAATCCAAAACCTAACAAGCCTCAAATTTTAAAACCAAAAAACAACTTTGAGTAGTGAGGCAGCTTAAAATTACATGTAACTTACAGTATAGAATGTGAGTCACACAATGCAGATTGTCGTAGGTCAGTAAGTCGAATTGATCCTTGTTAACCACAGGCTAATCTTCTTTAGCAGCTTTTCTATTTCCCTTTTGAGTCATTACCATACTTCAACTTCATTCAAAGTCCTGAGATAAAAGGTATTCAGTTAGAATAGTACAAATGCACAGCCACATCACGAGCACATTGAAGACATGTTCACTTTGGACAATATGATCTCATAAATAACTATCAAGTATAAAACCAAAAAAATCTGCATAGAACAATTTCATGCTACCCATCAAAGTGAACCTAATATTTACGAAGTAAATCAAAGATGGTGTCAGCTGACCATGTACTTGTAATTGTCAGGATTCATCAAAAGCAATGAGTTGCACAATTCTTCTCCCTCATCAAAGTGACCAAGTTTTTCAACGATGGATACTTCCTGCTCCATGTAAGTTAATTTATCAATCTACAAAATAGAACAGTAAGTTTTATATATAGAATATGATGAATTTATGTTTTGATGCATCAAATGGTAAAATCTTACTCACTATTTTGATTTCATTCTTTTGCAACTCGTCAAGAGCCCTGTTAATTAATCCAAATTCTTCTGCTAAAGAAATCTGAAAGCAAATATATGAATTACAACTAAAAAGCAATACATAATTTCAGATGACATTAGTATACTTTTATTCAGAGAAGAAAGCAATATAATATTGTATAAGATCATAGAAACTCAACAATCATAGCCTGTAAGCAGTTGTCATACGAAGTATATATTGTTAATAAGTTGACATTGAGAATTCTTAATATTCTTACAGCTTGTAGTGAACGAATCCAGAAGCAGTAGTTTAAAAACTGTGCAAGAAGAGGGGCAACAACATGGACCGCCATTTTCATTAAAGGATCTACTGAGACAAACAAGAAAAAGGTAAGAATCTATACCAAAATGAACAGAGGTGATGAAATTATACAAGCTAAAATCAAGCAAGATCAGACATCATTATATTTAAGATTAGATACTCACTATACAGGGAGCAACTCTATTGCATTGCAATTAGTTTATAAGACCTGCTGCATGTAAAAGTTCTTGATAGACTATATTTCGTGTCCATTCTATGAAAGTTGTTTCTTTTGTCGTCGGCTGGTCGGTTGGATGAATTGTTACGTGTAGAGTGTCAAAAGATCTTGTACGTGACAAAGCCACATATAATTGTCCATGCATGAAAACATGTTCTTTTATGAATACGCCAACGTGTTGTAATGTTTGGCCTTGTGATTTATTTATTGTCATTGCAAAACATAATTTTACGGGGAATTGAATTCGAGTAAATTCAATAGATGTTTTATTTGTTTCTTTTGGCTGTAAAGGTATTCTAGGTATGAAACATGTTGTTCCAGAACAGGGGCCCGTGATGATTTCAGCCTCAAGAAGGTTATGTGTCATCTGCTTACAGATAAGTCTTGTTCCATTTGATAAACCATTTGATGGAGCTAAGTTACGCAACAACATTATTGGAACACCTTTCTTTAAAGAAAGTATGTGGGGCAGCATGCCATTAGGAGTTATTGTACAAAGCAAATCTTCATAATGAACTTGTTGACTTGGATCTTTTGTTTGATTTCTTGAAATAGATGTCATTATCTCGCCTGTGATTTGGGATAAGATAATACTCCCTCCGTCCCACTCCAAGTGTCTTGTTACTGTTGGGCACGAAAATTAAGGTAGAGTTGGTTTGTGAGTATATGGTGGGGTCCATATAGTTGTTGGAGGGGAAAATTATTTCTATTTATATAAAGAAGACATTTGTAATGAGACATCCAAAAATAGCAAGTAGGACATTTGGAATGGGACGGAGGGAGTATTATTAATATGGTTAACAATTTTGTTTGTTGTTGTAAGAATTGATCGTGATACAAATGCCTCAACACAAGGTGATTGGAGTACATCAGTCGGATATATTTGATGAATTAATGCAGTAATGTTCTCATCCTGAAATGGTATTAAATTGTTAAGAGGAATCCTTACCTCACCATCTAGTGAGTTAGGACATGTATTATTTCCTATGCCATCTACGAATATTGCAAAAGCAGGGTCATTTTGAGCGCACATATTGTTTTTCAAATGGAATTTTTGTGCACAACGAAACATATTTGAGGATACAACACTTGCTTCAATGTAAATGTCTTTTGTAGCATTTCGTATTACTGGGGTAATTTGTCTGAAATCACCACCAAATATGACAACTTTTCCACCAAAAGGCTCAGCAATATCAGTAATATCTCTTAAAGTATAGTCCAGTGCTTCAATAAGTTCTTTGCGCGACATAGAAATTTCATCCCAAATAATTAATGAGAGTTCTTTCAGATGTGTTGCTAGGTTTGATTGTTTTGATATGCCACAAGATTTATGTTCAAGTATATCTAATGGTAGTTTAAATTTTGAATGTGCTGTTTGGCCATTCGGTAGTAAAGAAGCTGCAACGCCAGATGATGCCACAGCAGCTGAAACAAGATTTAATTTATGTGCATAACCAAGAATAGTATTGTAGAGATATGTTTTGCCTGTCCCAGATGGACCATCAATAAAACATACAAAAGACGTTTTTTTTTTTTTTTTGTAATTTGTCTGCCACAATTTGGAAAATCTCATACTGCTCTTCATTCAAGGTATTTGGTAATGGAAGGTCATCATACAATGATGAATTTGCAAAAGGGTTCTCTCCGGAGAAGTTATGTGTATCCGATGATAGATCATTCTTTACAGTAATAGCAAAGTCTGCCAAGGTGTTTCCGGATACAGCAAGATGTATGTTCACATTAATAGCAGCCAGTATTTCTATAGATCTGTTATTATGATTAGTAGAAGATGGTACAGTAGTCGTACAAAATTGGTAGAATTCGGTCCATAAGTTTTGAGGTTCAGCAGGATTACAAAACATGAGAATCGTTGCAAAGAGTTGTGAGAATGAATTTGAAAGCTGGAAGTGTGATGCTTCAGTTAGGCAATCAATTATGGCTGTGTCACTCTCCAGCAAGCCTAGAGCAACACATGCTGCTCGAAAAGTTTCACATCGCGTGCCATTAACAGTCTTGATGTCATCAAATGATGTTGGTGCTCGACAGTGTTGTAAAAGCAAGCGTAGATAATATCTTTCATTTTCAGTTGGTCGTGCAGTGACGATACGACCTACTGCAATTCCTTGCTTTCTTTGATGCCATTCTTTGCGCGTTGAATTCCATACAAAATGTTCTGGGAAATCTTTATATAAAAGTTTTTTTCCTTTGCTACAGTATCATCCTGATTCATGCGGAAAAAATCGGTAAGCATGGTACGGCGTGCTTGACTGTATTCTACAATTGTTTCAATAGGAGCAGCTGCAGAGAAAGTAGTGTATTGATAATTTGGTAAGAGTAATTGAAGTGGTAAAACAGCAGGGTGCATTTCATTCATGAGAAATCCAAAAATACGCCAACATGCTTCTGGTGGAGCAACCCATCGGCCTGTTTGGAATGCAGTAATTTCATCAATTTGTTGTCCTTGATCACAGGCTCTTACCGAATAGGCAATACGGTCATGACCTTTGTATACATATTTATATAAATACTTGACTAATTTAATTGTGGAACAAATTTCAACATTTATATGGCAATCAAATTTTCCTAGCAAGTATGGGTTGTAAGGCACAATCCATCTATTGTCCAATAAACGGTTTCGTGAAAACACAACTGAGCCGTTATTTCGCCTACGATATAAAGGGTAGCCATTGGAAGCATGTGTTGTTAGATCATTGAATTCCTTAGGGTAATGATTTTTACATTTTCCATTTACCATACAAGCATTGTTCGGATTGTCGGGTCCGCAAGGGCCATGAAGCATATGTTTGGTAACTAAACTGTGAAGATACTTTTCTGTATTTGAATCCGGAAGTTCAGCAGAGATAAAATTGTCGTATTGTGAAGGATCGTCCATTTTATACTCGGGATACATGATTACTAACATATGCACATGTGGCAAGCCTCTTTTTTGGAACTCTACGACGTATGAGTAAGCACATACATGGCCCAGTAGATGTTCTTTGAAAAGTTCATCTTGAAGCTCTTTAAGTTTGATGCGGAAGATTCGTGCAGTCAAATCAGGACGGTTAGTGCAATTATCATTGTGAGAAAGATGCTGTGTAATTTCACTCCATTGCGGATTACAACTCATCGTAATGAAGAAGTCACGTTTCCCAAACCTTTGAACAAGAGCCATAGCATCCATATAACGTCGATGCATATCTCGAGGTCCACCAATAAAAGAAGAGGGTAAGACAATTGGTTTTCCAATCATATTTAGATTATCTAATCCTTGTAAATTAAAAGCATCTTCAATTCCTTGCATGGTTTCAATTCTTTGTTTTTTTTGAATCTGTTCAGCTCTGTAAAAGTCCAACCGTTGAGTTTCAATTTTGATATACTGGTCCACAACATAATGTTGTAATAAACGACCAGTGTTAAGCAAGAAGTTTGGTGAAGAAGGTCAAATTTGAAGCCGGTAGGCATAGTATTCTCGAATAGACACATGGCTTTTATCCATTCGTCTCTGTTTATTTTCAAGTGATTGCTCATTTAGACCGGCCACAAAATTTTCAACACTTTCAGTAGCAATACCACTAGTTGCATTACGTTTTTTCTTAGCAATGTCTTGTTGCCAGCCTGGTTGTCCGTAAGCATGGATTAAAGGGGATTAAAGGGTACTGAACAGGATCATATGCGAAAGAGTAGTATGAAACTTTCTTTGGTGCTCCATCAAATGGATAAACTTGTATATCTCGAGTTAAGTCTGTATCGCTTGATTGTCCGTCTTGCCATATAACAGAAACATCATCAACAGTCGGAAGATTATAGACTCGTTTGTCCAAGCGTTGAGATGTTTTAAGAAAGATTTTATATTCATCAAGACATGGGATATCATGAAGTTGTCTAAAGAATCTTGCATAAGGATTTGATGATGAAATATTAATCAGTAAAGCAAGAAGATCTTTATTCAAGCGTGGCTTGTCATGCATTCGTCTTTCAAGTTCGATTCCAGGATAATGAAAATAAAGTTGTAGATTCTTGTGCTCATGAGTACTTGGAAATAATGAATTAATGAAGTGATGCATCGTTCCGTTCACACGGAATACGTAAACATTTTGTTCATTAAGGAGCAAATTAACATCGGATTTGACTCCCAAAGTTGAGAAAGAAAATGAATTGTTGTATGAACGGATGTATGTCAGGAAATGATCAGATAGTGCATGTCTGTGAAGGAAAAGTTCCTTAAGAACAGGAGGTGCGAGTAATGGATCCAAAGTGAATGTTCCAAATGCACAACAGAATCCTTTAAACTCGTGGTAGAATAATAATGCAGCGCAATGATTGCAAATACTACAAAGGGGAGGTTCCCAAGGAGCATCACTAATATTGTTTCTACGTACCTGGGGTTCTTCTAATCTACGACGACGGCGAGCTGGCTGGTGCTCGTCTATAATGGCCCGTCGTTGGGCCGCATGAGCTCGATGTGAAGCAATTTGCTGCTGAAAAGGTATGGATTCCCCGTGATTTGCATTCTAGCCAAGGAACCATTTTAGCAATATAGTTAAAAAAAATGATTAAAAAGGGTTTAAAAAAAAACAATGCGGGAAAATATTCAAAAGACTATAAGAAAGTGTGTAAATATGACGAAATATTTTTTTGGGCACCTGTGGTTCAAGTAAGCCACGAAGACGAGCACTCTTACGGAGATGTTGTGTACTGGATGTTCTGTTTCGATGCATAGCTTCGTCTTCCAAAGACTGTTGATCAATGCTCTGTGATTCACTTTCATAAAACGGGTGATTAATAGGGAAAAGTAAAATGGAAAACATATGACCATGCAAAGCCAAAGTGAAACGAAACTAAATAAAGTATAGTAAATAGAAATGTGAAACACACCGAATGAAGCGGAGAGGCTTGAAAGTTTTAAAAAATATATTAGAAAACATATCAAATTTAGGGGTAGGGGTCGAGTCGGGCTGGGGTTTTATGTATATTTTTTTCCTTTTTTTATGATTTCTCTTAGGTTCTCTAATGAAAAAAATGTGTAAACAAAAGCAAACCCACAATACAATGAATAGATTATTGCAATGCATAATGAGCCGTTTATCTTTAATTAATTAAATCATGGTTAAATATCTATATAATTTTATTATAGATTATTGCAATACAATTCTGGCTTACATAAGAAGTACTGAACAACATAAACAATGGAAAATGGAACTATAAAGATTAAGGAATCAATTGACATTTTAATTATATCTTCTCACGAGATAGAATAATATTTTAATTAAACCTACAGAAGACATGTTAAAACTTGGATTAAATCGGGTCACTCCAGCAGAAATCACATCATTAAAAAGAAATCGGCAACAAATCATTCAATCAGTGGGGAAAAGAAAAAGGCAAAAAGCACAGCAAAGTCCAATATCCACTCAAGAAAAGAAGCAATTACCACTTCCTAAATCCACCATCAATGGCAGGTTACTTTTTGCTATCAGGAAACAATAAAAAATAATTTTTCCGACCCAAGCATTTTATCCTGTAACCTAAAGACTTCTGTTCCCAACAACAACCTCAACTTCCTGCCCCCAACGAAGTGGGGTTATAGATTGAAGCTTAAAGATTAAAATACAATTGTTCAGATCAAAGGCAACACAATAGATCAACCATTCGGACATAAAATTCCAAAATTTTGCATGAGAACCACAATACAGATCTGTTAAATTATTCAGGTTGAAAATTTTAAAATACATGAATCTGGCTAAAATCTAGAAGGAAGGAGCCAAGAAGGTCCAAAAGGGATATAGGAAACCACATTAGGATAAGAGGAACAGATCGAAGACGATCTCAGTTTCAAAAGGGAAATTGGGGTTCTGCACACAGAAAGGGGTGCCCTTTACTTTGCTTTTTTCTATACTTACAAAAGATTTGGTATTTATTATTACAGATGTGAAAGAAATGAGAAAGAAAACCCATGTGGTCGTCGAATTAGCCGGGCCTAATATCTGCCCTCAGAACACTACAAAAATTTTAATTTGGCAACAGAGCACAGTTCTAGGTTACTGATCCCATGATGATCTTGTTCTTTAATCTGCAGTATGGTAAATGATCATCATTAGGGGAAACTCAAACCCTGCTACCTCATGATTCAAACCACAAAATTAGCTTATAAAACTTTACAATTCCCCCTAATGGCTTTAATTAATAAAAATATATTATATTAGCATTATCTTAAATTTAACTGTTTTAAGTATTATGTTTAGGTAAATAAATTGTAGTTAAGAAATTATGTACAACTCAAGAAGAACAACCAACAAACTTGCCGTAAAAATCCGGATGAACCGAACCGATTACCCGATCCGGTCCAACGAGGATAGAAAAGACCCGACTAAATTGAAGGACCCGGATGGAATCCAATTGTGGATTCCCCAATTTTGAAGCAGTAAGCCATCACCGTCGCCGGAGAGTCGCCGGAAGATGACAGGAGAAGTCGTCGGAGCATCAGCGCAGCTTCAGCAGCCAAGATGCCAACATCTTCAACTATGAAACAATTAATTTCTTTTTATTGCTATGCACTGTGTGCTTTGCCCTAACAGATTCCTAGTGCTTTTGCATCCCATTTGTTTAAAAGTGTTTGGAATTGGCAGCCACATTTTTAGTGCTTAGATAATCCATTGATGTAGTGGTTTAATTCAGATATTTCTGTGGGTATATTTATGTCGGGAACTCAATAGCTTGATTTGAAAGTGAATGAAGTCCAATTCATTGTTGGAATCTGTCTCAATATCTTGATTTGAAAGTGGATTTGTTCCAATATTTTTGGTTTGATATTGAGTTTAAGTTTCTCTACCTAATCCAACATTGACATAGTTTTGGGTTATGTAATCTGTTCCAATATTGACTTTTAAGCTATTTCAAAATGCAGACAAATCTTACTCAGTGGTTGGGAGCCAGTCTTCCACTCCAGGTTTGCATATGTTTCAACAATCAACAATAATTTGCCTCTATTTATTGATTCTTCATTCCATCATTAACTATGTGGAGTTAAAGCAAGTTTTATTACCTTTTACTTGTCTAAATGATTGGTTATAGTATGGTGAACCCTGCTGTTGGCAGATACCTGCTCGTGTCTGTTTCCAACAGTTTTGAACTTCAAAATATGATGAAAAAGGTTTATACTTATGATTTACCATTAGAAGATAGCCATGTGCATCATGCAATGAAATGTGTCTTGCCATGTTACTACCATATTCATTATGATAGATTCATATATAAAAGATTCTTTGCTTTTGCAGGAGGTGAACTCTATGCTCTATTCTCTGCTTTCATACATTTGGCACATCAAAATATTAACTTCATTCTTTTTTTGGTTTCCTTTTCCTTCGGAAAAATGAGCTTCATGGCTGCAGGACCCATGATAATTAGGAGTTTCCTTTAATTGAACATACACCACCAGACTAGAAATAAAATAACATTTAACGTTTGATTTTGTCATTAGGACAACATTTGCATTGATCAGAAGCTAAGACATGATCTCCAGCGCCACTCAGTTGAGAAGGTATCCTCACTTGATCATTTCCCTTTGCTAGTACACTTTCTTTTATAGGTGCTTCTATATAGCATGTGTGCCGATCATAGCATGATTTCTATTTTTTTGCAGAGACCCTGGCTGGAAATTTTGGAATTGTTCCTTTTGGATTAGAATTGTTGCCAGGGTTATGGAATTGGGTCATTGAATTATTATTGGCTAATTTGTTTGAAATTGATATCGTTGACACATTCAGGTTTGCATTGTTATTCTTCACACATTTATCTTTTAGACATGGCTAAAAAATTGTATGCTTCTATGTTTTTGTGTTCTTGCAGAATGATCTATTTCCATTTCTTTTTTGATTGATACTTAAGTGATTATGTCTAATATAATCTCCTCATTTATTGTTATTTAGTGTAGATCTTCTCTCAAGAAAGTTGTGCACCATTGAAGTCCGATAAACAAGGGTTCTTGGTAAGTTTCTAATGTATGGAATTTGCTTATTCAACACGTTAGTACATGTTATTTCCTATTGCTTATTGTTTCTTTTATGGTCACTCAAATGGCTAAGATTAAGTTGGAAGTGTGAATTGATTTTTTAGAGGAAAAAGATTAAGTTGTGTCTATGTTTTTGTTTTGTTTGAGATTATGATATTTGTTAAATTTTTTTACTATCGTTCAATCGAATTGGATTTTCTAATTTCGAGATATTATCTGTCAGGACTCCATACGAGATCTAGAGAGTTGAAGAAGAGAAACATAAGAAACACAGAAAAGTACTAATTGGAGTATGTTTTCTTGTTTGGATAGTACACTACAAGAAAAACTGGGGTTACCGACCGCAATTACCGACCACCGCTTTGCGGGTCGGATTTACCGACCGCAGCGCCGACCGCAAGCGGTGGTCGGTAAATTGTAGCCGTTGTGGGGTCCCGGCTTAAAATCCGACCAAATCACCGACCACATGCAATTTGGTCGGTGATACCGACCGCGTTACCGACCGCAATTGCGGTCGGTAACCTAGGGATTAAAAATCCCATTCGCGAACAGAATCAGTCTGCTCGCACAGCCCTCCCACCCCTTCTCTCTCGCGAAAATCGTTCTCCCTCTCGCCTCCGACCACGTTTCCGACCTCCTCCGCCAGCGCCGCCGACCCGCCGCCGCCCGTCGCCGCCGCCGTCGTCATCCCTCTTTCGTGGAACACTTTCGAGCCACCCCCGCAAGCCATTCGATTCCGGGCAGTGGAGATTTCTTCTCGAGGGGAGCATTTTGATTACATTCGTGTAATCACCCAAGGTATTCGATTGGCTACACCTTCTCATTTTAGATATTCGATTGTTCAAAATTTTGGGCAAATTTTTGTTGTGTTCGTTTTATTAGCTTGAAGCTTGACACCACTTTATTTTTTTTTTAATTGATGTTGGATTATGAGATTATAGAAAGAATTGAGTGTTGGACATTATGTTTGATGTTTTTGTTAGCAAATTCGCAAAATAGGAGAAAAAAATCGAGATTGCTTGTGTTCGAATTCCGGGCAGCCCGCTGTTTTCATGATTTGCGCACAAAATGTTTAGATTTGTGAAATTATAATCACATAATTGGAAAGCTCTCGTCGAGTAGATGAATTTGCATATGTGATATGCTTAATTTGGATGTCGTATGAGAAACTTATGGCTTGTTGAACTATATATTAGTGGAAACTTTCTAATCATTGGTTTGTATAGTATGCATATTGTGCAAGTGTTTGTTTATGATATAGGATGAACCTAGTATTTAAATTAGGCTATATAGATGGATTGTATATTCGGTCGGATTGAGGAGATGTTGAATTGAAATATGTTAAGTATAGGATGAACCGAATCTAGACAATTGATTGGATTAATATGAACATGTCCACTTGTTTTTATAGATAAAATTGAGTTAATTTAAAGGTGAATATACGACGACAACATATTCAAGTAACATTCAATAAGTCTAATCCACCTTAGGGTAAATTTATATTAAATTAATTTCACGAGTTGAATTAATGCAAGGGAACAAATAATGTAACATCCACTTAGTCTATATTAACCAAAACGAGGAAAACATATTAATGTAGGTGATGGACCGGAGTTGGATGTACCGCTCCCGTCGTGAATTGGGAGTACTGACCTCAGAATTTAAGAATGGAGTTGATTTGTTCCTGCTTATGTCTCATCAAAACCCAAACGTGGATAGAGCACAGGGAAAACTAAGGTGTCCGTGTAGACAGTGTAGGAATAAGTGTTATCTACCTGATGATGACATCAAGTATCATCTACAATGCAATGGATTCGTGTTGAACTACGAAAGGTGGACGTGTCATGGAGAGTCACACCACCCCACTAGTTCAGAGGTTCTTGAAACGGCCGGCTCTTCGAGGCCTGCCGCTGAAGATGCTTATATACAGATGGTGTTCGATGGTATGGGATTTGGTATTCCGAATACGACACAGCCCGATGAAGGTGATGAAGAAGATGAGCATAGGGCCCCCGAGGAACCTAACGCCCAAGAGAGTATGTTCTACCGTATGTTGGATGCAGCGGACAAGGATCTATGGCCTGGATGCAAGAAAATGACTTTATTGTCAACAATTGCTAGATTGTTAAATATTAAGGCTGAACATAATCTCTCTGAGAAGTGTTTCGACACTTTATGCCAACTCATAATAGATACACTTCCCGAGGATAATGCCATGGTAAAGAACTTTTACGAGGCGAAGAAGCTACTCGAGGGGTTGGGGCTACCTGTTCAGAAAATAGATTGTTGTCCTAAAGGTTGTATGTTGTATTGGCGCGACGATGCATCATTAGATAGATGCAAGTTCTGTGACGGGCCTCGGTTTAGGGAAACAAATTCCACTTCACGGCTCGCACGCAAGTACATGTTTTATTTCCCACTAACAAACCGACTAAAAAGGTTGTACGCTTCAGAGACGACTGCAGAGCATATGACTTGGCATGTTGGACATGACCATGGGTCTTCCGGTGAGATGTGTCATCCATGCGACTCGAGGGCATGGAAGCACTTTGACACACTTCATCCAGTTTTTGCTGCTGAGGGACGGAATGTCCGTTTGGGCTTATGCACGGATGGTTTCCAACCATTTGGTCAGTCAGGTTCACAATACTCTTGTTGGCCAGTTATTATAACACCTTACAATCTCCCGCCCGGCATGTGCATGAAAGATGAATACATGTTCCTGACATGTATAATCCCTGGGAGATCAAGCCCAAAACAAGGGATAGATGTATACTTACAGCCATTGATAGCAGAGCTATTGGATTTGTGGGAATTTGGGGTCACAACATACGACAAATATTCCAAGCAAAACTTTCAGCTCAAGGCGGCCTTGATGTGGACAATTGGGGACTTCCCAGCGTATTCTATGTTGTCTGGTTGGAGCACATATGGGAAAACGGCTTGCCCGGTATGTATGGAAGAGACCGAATCGATTAGGCTAAAGGAGGGTGGCAAACAGTCATGGTTCGATGTCCACAGGAGGTTTCTGCCTCCCGATCATCCTTTCAGAGTTGATAAGTCAAAATTCACTAAAGACCGAGAAGAACGCGGGTCGCCACCAAGGTATAAGAGTGGTGAAGAGGTGCTAGAGGACATAGAAATGCGTGGAATGCGACGGGTTACGGAATTTGAAGGAGTTGAGGAGAATGCAGTGCTTAGTAAGACTTGTGGATGGAAGAAAAGGAGTATTTTTTGGGATCTACCATATTGGAAGACGAATTTGGTTAGACACAATTTGGATGTCATGCACATTGAGAAAAATGTGTTCGAGAATGTTTTCAACACAGTTATGGACGTTCAAGGCAAGACAAAAGATAATGCGAAAGCACGGGAGGACCTCATGACATTGTGCAACAGGCCTGAACTACATAGGGACAATCGTACCGGTAGATATCCAAAAGCAGTCTATACAATGGACAAGGAGAGACGGGATATATTTTTGAAATGGGTTGCAGGGTTAAAGTTTCCCGATGGATTTGTTTCCAACCTGGGCAGATGCATAGATATGAACAAACATAGAATGTTTGGAATGAAGAGTCATGACTGCCATATTTTTTTACAGCGTCTCCTACCGATAGGTTGGCGGGATCTACTCCCAAAGAGTGTGTGGGAACCCATAGCCGAGTTGAGCAACTTTTTCAGGGCCTTGACTGCGAAAACAATTAAGACTGAGGACTTAGACAAATTGGCCTTCGATATTCCAGTACTTTTATGTAAGTTGGAAGCAATTTTCCCACCATCATTCTTTGACTGCATGGAACATCTTCCCATCCACCTACCTCACGAAGCCAGGCTTGGCGGGCCCGTGCAGTTCAGATGGATGTACCCGTATGAGAGGTGAATTTTTACATCCATTTATATTTTTATGCAATGTCTGAAATGATTCTATTCAATGTGATGACCAATATTGTATTGCATTATAACTTGTAGATATCTGAATCGATTGAAGAGGACTGTGCGCAACAAAGCGCATGTTGAAGGGAGTATTTGCAACGCATATATGGTGAGAGAGGCCTCAATTTTCTGCTCTCATTACTTTGAGAAGCATGTGTTCACACGTGAGAGTAATGTGCCAAGGAATGATGACGGAGGCATTATTCAATATGATGATCGCCTACCTAGTGTATTTACGCACTCCGGACGTGCTCAAGGGAAAGCAACAAAGAGACGACTGACTGGGGAAGAGTTGAACGCCGTACATAATTACCTCCTCTTAAATTGTAAAGAGATCGAACCGTACCTCGAGTAAGTTCTAATTATAATCTTTCAATTAGTAAACTATCAGTGTGTTCATTACTAAAATACTTGTCTGGCCAATAGGACATTCCAAGAGCAGCTGCTGGAAGATCAACCTGGTCTAAGTGTTACAGATATATGGGCAGCGCAGTCCGCAGACTTTTCTAAATGGTTTTTGGATTACGTGACCGAATATCCACCCGAGAATCCATGCGTTTACCACGTGGCACAGGGCCCGCTTCCAATTGGTACATCATATCCTATGTACTTTACCAATGGAATGAAATTTCACACAGAATCTCATGGTAGGCAGAAATTTCAAATGCTGTGGTTAGGAAGATCACAGACATATATCCCATGCGATCGGATATGAATGGGATAAGCTGGGGAAAGGTCTCTCGAGAGACGAAAGATTTCTACTGGAATGAGTTTATGGTATTTAATTTCATAACTGTAAACAAGACCCATTTCGGATTATACTTTGGATTTGTACTTTACTTGATTTACATAACCTGCAGAAAGCAGCTCGTTGGGCGCCGGAGCACGCTGGAGCTGTGAGGAAAGAATGGGAGAAAAAGAATATTGCTCGGTATTTTATTGTTTTAATTAAATAAATGTTTGCATATCGAATGGCTTCACGGGTAACTTCATATGTTTCTAAATTTCAGATACAAGGACTACACGCTCGACATAAGGAGCAAGAAGAAGCCCTACCCCGCAGACGAGTTGGTGGCAGAGAACTGGAGGCGGATCTGGGATTCCCCGCAATTTAAGGAAAAGTCAAAAAGGGGAAAGCTAAACAGGCGACGGGGACAGGAGGATGCACCGGCCCTCCCAACTCACACCGCGGGATCAAAGACATTCCTAGCCACAAAAGATAAATTGGTATGTTTAGCATATTTACATTTAATATTCAATTATTTATGTGGATTTTGGCTCTTGAGTTGTAGTCCTTGAAATCTTGCAGTCTACTGATCTGGGAAGGCCCGTACATTTGCACGAGGTGCACGAGCACACACACACACGGGGGCACGAGAAGGACAATTGGATTCGTGAAAGGTCGGCGCAGGTGAATGTAAGAAATCCTACATAATATCACATCTACCTATATCTACTAATTTGGGTCACTATATTATGTTCTTTACGAATTTCAAATGTTGAACATAGGAGGAGTTCAATGCAGTCACCCAGACATTGAGCCAGAACCCTGAGATTGGGCCTGACTTCGATCCTGACGATGTCTTCTACGACGTAGCCGGTGGTCACGATAGACGCCACGCTGTATACGGCTTAGGATCGTTGGCCAAGTCGTTTAGGCCCGGAGGCAATTATTCCACCACCGCTCCCCCATCTGATTCCAGTTATGTGACACAGGAGCAGTTTCAGCAGCTCACAGAGACTATTCAGCGAGTGTCACAGAGACAAGAGACTATGACCGATCAGGTGGAGAGATTGCTAGGAGTCAGAGCCCCTCGATCCCCTGGACACGGAGATGGAGATGACTTTGGAGGCGGCCTGGGTGGAGGTGGTTTGGGTGCTCATTGAGAGTTGAGGGACATGACTTGGTTAGTGTCTTTTTTTTTTTATTTATGAGACGTATAGATGTGTCTACTTTGTAGAGATTTTTAAGAATATATTAATGTTTTCCGTTTCATACTTTGACATTTCAAATTGCATTTTGGGATTGTCATTATCGTTTTCAACATCCATTGAATTTGGAATGTCAAATGCGTTGTAGATTTGTGATTGTACATGCAATGGATTGCCATATTGTTGATGTGAATGAAATGAGATTGTCATACTGTGCTGAAGGTGTTGGGAAACATATTGTGTATTATTTGTTGGTATTGATGCAGCAGGGATGGCTGTGAAAACAGCCATTTCTGGTGCACCCTACAGTTGGGTACCGACCGCACCCCAGACCGCATCCTGGTCGGTAATTTACCGACCGCAGTCCCGACCGCAGGTGCGGTCGGTAAGGGGTGGACCACGAGGTCCCTTGAGTTGGGTACCGACCAAGAAAACTGGTCGGTAATTTGGTCGGGAAAAATGCCGACCAATCTGCGGTCGGCATTTTGGTCGGTACGATTACCGACCACCGTGTTTTTGGTCGGCCGAGAATCACCTACCAAGGGATTCCCGACCGACATTGCGGTCGGGCGTGCGGTCGGGAACCTCGCAGACGACCCGCTTTTCTTGGTTACCGACCGCATATTGCGGTCGGTAAACACTGTTTTTCTTGTAGTGGTAGATGTATTGAATTTGTTCGTTTTCTTTATAAAGGGATGGTGACGAGAATGTGATTTGAGTTGAGTTGTGAATATAATATTGTATGGATGTGTAGCTTAAAATAGTTGACTAGTCAGCACGGTCATTTTTAGGTACATTTTGTAATTCAGGGAATATTTTAATTTTTTTTATTAATTTTTTTTTTAAACAGCAACAGAATTGGCGACGGAAATTTTTCCGTCGCCAAAAGATTCCAACTTTGCATTTTCACCCCTAGCCAGCGATGGAATTGGCGACGGAATTTCTGTTGCTGTTATCAGCGACAGAATGATTTTCCGTCGCTGTTTCCGTCGCAATATCCGCGACAGACCCGTTTTCAGTCGGCAACTCCACTCCTACAAGGACTTTACTGACGGAATGATTTCCGTCGCGGATTCCGTCGCTGGAAAGGCCCGCGACGGAATTCTGGGCCTTAGCGACGGAAATTTTCCGTCTCCGATGGGGATTTTTCTTGTTGTGGAGCATCACCGGAAGGTCAAACGGAGCTCGCCGGAAAGTTGGCCGGAAGTTGGCCGTCGCCGGAAAGTCACCGGAAGATGACCGGAGAAGTCGCCGGAGCACCGGAGCATCACCGGAAGATCGAACGGAGCTCGCCGGAAAATTGACCGGAAGTTCGCTGGAGGTCGGCGGAACCATCGCCGGTCGCCGGACAAATTTTTGTCAAAGTCGGAAGATGGTCGGATAATATTAGAGATTAATGTAATAGTATAAGACTTCAAATTTTGGGAGAAGGCCATGTCCCTATCCTTGTGTCCTTAAGCCTGTGTCCCCAACCGACCCTTGTCGCTAAGCGCGTGTCGCCAAGCCACGCATAAGGACACAACCCTGCTTAGAGACACAGGGTCATGTCCCCAACCACCGTGTCGCCAACCGACCCGTGTCGCTAAGCGCGTGTCGCCAGGCCACGCATAGGGACACAGCCCTGCTTAGAGACACAGGGTCATGTCCCCAGCCACCGTGTCGCCAACCGACCCGTGTCGCTAAGCGCGTGTCGCCAGGCCATGCATAGGGACACAGTCCACGCATAGGGACACAGTCCAGTTGGCGCCCCAGTCGCCAGTTTAGCGACCCAGGCCTTATTTTTCGTCCTTTTTCGTTTTTCTTCCTTTGTAAGTGTTCCTAGGGGCTTTGGCACTATATATATGCCTCCCCCATCATTTGTAAGACTCATCTTTGGCATGAATATTGAATGAGAACACTTCTCTCTTATTTTCCAAAGATCATTTAGAGTTTGTGGGAACCGAAAACCCTCAATGGAGAGCAATCTCAACCCAACCGTGTTCTAGACTCGGGCTAGTCCACACGATTCGGATTCTTGAAGCAAATCCGGGATCGAACATCCATTGCTGAAGGATTTGGAGGAGACGGTGTTGCCGGGAAAGCTTGCATCTCCATCTCAAGATCTTCTTCAATATTGGAGCTTCCCTATCCTTATTTTTCCTTTCTTGTATTTTGTAAATCTATTGTATTTCTTTGTCGATCCATGGCATACTAATTTGGTATCAGAGCTTAACAAAGAATCAATAGTTTAAACTCCCCATTTGGAAGCACCTTCCATTTGGCAATACCTATTTCATCCATTCTAGGGGACATGCTGCCCAAATTTTTCCACAATCCATCAAAAACTCGAAAACTCAAAAATACTATTCTGGACAGAATCTGTTTTGCCATTTTCTGAACTGGTCCGTTTGAATCTCTGAAATCTGAATACATATTTGGAATCCTCTCGTCGAGTAGATGAATTTTCATATATCGTTTGCTCAAATCCGAGTTCGGATGACAAAGTTATGCTAGTTTGAAGTTCTTGTGTGTTCTTCACCAAAAATCCGAAAATCTGCATATTTTGGTCTTTGATCTTGTGTTTTCTTGTGTTTGTTGTTAGTTTTTCCATATTTTGATTCTCATATGTGAATGTATGCATTTGGAATGTGTTCATGTGATTAATCGGATAATATGCAACTAAAATTCCAAGTGAGTGTTCATATGTGTTCTTGAGTGTTCAAGTCATCTTCATAATTTTCTTGGGAGCTTCAAGTTTGATTCAAAATCTAAAGTATGTCCATGTGTTAAGGGAGACACAATCATGAGCTAGTTGGAAGAAAATCAAAAGTTGACAAGCTAGATTGCCTTGAGCCGCACAAGAGTAATTGGGGATTTGATTTGTAAGATATTGTGCTACGGTGGACCCCACACGCCCATCTTCTATTGTCCCATGCACGTACACATCAAAAATTGGGAGGGTTGAAGTCAAAAATTGTGGGCTGTCCCTAAGCTCTCTTGTGTCCCTAAGCATACACTTGTGTCCTTAGACACTTGTGCCCCTAAGCTCTCTTGTGTCCCTAAGCATACACTTGTGTCCTTAGACACTTGTGTCCCTAAACCCCTTGTCCCTATGCATTTGTGTCCTTAAACACTTGTGTCCCTAAACACCCTTGTCCCTATACACTTGTGTCCCTAAACAACTTGTGTCCTTTCGCGACAAAGCGCCCCACCTTGCGACGGGTCATCCCTCCATTTGAGCAATATTTTTCAAAATTTTTCCTAAGTCGGATATACACAGTTGGCACTTGGTTCCTCTGATTTATTTTAAATCACGAACACAGAGTTGAAATTTTAATCGGGCAATGTTCCGCTCTTAAAATTTCTCTCATAACAAGTGAAACCGAGCTGTTGAAATTCCTCCGAAAAATTTTATCTGCTATATTGGAGAGAACTGTTGAAAATTTTTGTCGCGTACCGATAATGGGAAACCTTGTGTGATCATATTTGGGAGTCGAGTGTTGTGAGCTACCACTTTTCAAATTTTGGTGAGTTCACTTTTATATTGTGAGGTCTTGGAATTATTGGATTGCAATTGCCATTTAAAACCGTGACATAATTTCATTGCATTGCATTTCACATATTTCCTAGCGGTTGTTGATTGAGTCGGACATTGCATTTGTATCTTGCATTGTGCGTATATAAATTCAAGCACCGATTCTCCAACTCAACAGTGGAATTATATCCGGAAGAGCCTCCCAAGAACTGAATTGTGTTTCGAACCCGAGTTTTCAACACCAAGGGTTTGAGATTTGTGTGAGGAAAAATATTCCATATATTTGATATTATATTTTATATTCTAATCTTTTATAAATATATCTAGAATATTTTGTGAGATGGCAGGTAATGCAGAACTGATGGAATTCTTGAAAGGCATGAAGCAGGAGTTCAATTCCAAATTCGAAACGCTTCACCAAAAATTTGATCACCTTGAAAATAAATTTGATGTCTTAAATCATGAATTTTCAAGTCTCGAAAAACAGGTGGACAACAAAATCCAGAAGGAGCATACCAGTCTCTCTTCCGATCTGCATGAGAAATTAAGCAAGGTTGCCACCGAAGGTCAGAGAAAGATTGACAGTTCACTACCGAGGGTGAACGAGAAAATTGCCGAAGTTACTGATGACTTCGAGGGAAAAGTTGAAGCTCTTACTGGTGCACTGGACCAGCAAGCCACTGATTTACAAGAGCATATCATAATTTCTTCAACTGAGCTAGAGTTATGAATGGATGCCACTGCATCATTTTTCAGAAAATATGTTAAGGAGTTTTCTGAGAAAAATGGCCAGAAGTTAATTGAAAGGGTCAAGAAACTGCTCTGTCAAGCTGAACGAAATTGGACTGAAAAATTGGAGGACAAGATTGAGGAACTAGCCGGACAGATAGATGGAAAATTGGAGTATGAACTGGAACAATTGGGAGACAGGCTAGAAGCTCAAATTCGAGAACGAGCCGAAGAAGTAACAAATAACGATTTGATGGCTCGTTGTTCCACCAAGCTTACACAGGAAGTCCTTCGACACAGGGAAGAACTTTCTGAATTACTTCATTCTAAATATGATGCATTATTTGATAGCCTCATGTCCGAAATAAATTTCATTGCAGAAGAGGTTGATCACCAAATTGTGGATCCACAATCCATATAAGACCAAGTAATGGATACGGTGAAGCAAAAACTTCAGCATACCCTGGATGTACAGATAGCGGACATTCTTGAAGAGGAATTCAATTTTAAAAGGCCAGCAAAATCCTCAAAGTATCCAAGGGCCGTCGCTGTGAAAGAAAGGAAATCTCCCCCACCGGATAAGGAACAGGTGTATGATAGAGGCCGAACAGAAGGGAACCTAGAATTAAAGCCAAATTCTCCACAATTGTCATTGTCCCATATCAAGTTCCGAGGGTATCCTGATCCACAAAGATACCTTGAATGGAAGGAACATATGGAGGACGTCCTGAAGTGTCAATCCTATACTGAAACTGAGGTTTTTCAAATAGCCACTCAAAGCTTTCGAGGGATGGCCCTAGATTGGTGGCTATCAACGGTCAAGAGAATGCAACGGGAAGGATTTAACCCCGTCGCCACATGGACACAGCTGATCAAGATAATGGACCGAAAATATTTACCAGAAGAGCTCAGAGCCGAGGCCGCTTCAGAATATCATGCCATAGTGCAGGGTAACGCCTCAGTGAAAGCATACGCCAAAACGTTTATCGATCTGAAAAGACGATCATGCAAAGAAGAAACTGCGAAAAAAGAATCGCAGCATTTCCTGACAGGCCTACGGATAGAAATTTTTGAGCGCATGCGATCCAGGTATAAAACTCTTGATCAAGTCATAGATGAAGCATTAATTGTTGAAAAACATCTGCAGGACGAGCTCAAAGGGGTCAAGCTCGGAACTCCAACCACGGTTAAACCAGTAACCAACCCGATGCCCACTGCGAAGCCAAAGACGAACATGTCATCTTGCGAATATTGTTTCCGTCCAGGACATGACATTGAATTTTGTCTAAGCAAGCCGTTGGATGAGCTTAAGGCCAAAGAAGAGCAAGAGCAAAAGCGGAAGTACCAGTTGAAGGGCAAAGGAAAAATGATCGTCGAGATAGGGGATGATTCAAGCAAATCTGCATAGATACTTGGGGATGACCAAAATTCTTCGTCATCAGTGCTCATCCCTACGATCAATTCTACCAAAGTGCTAGAACCCACAGCAACCGAAACTGGACAAAGGGAGAACCTATTTCACTATCATTGCAAAATCTTTGATAATTTAGCATTATTTATTGTTGATAGTGGTAGTTGTTCTAATGTCATTAGCTTGCATGCGGTGTACAGGTTTAAATTGACAACCGAGGACCACCCGAATCCATATTGTTTGCAATGGGTGAACAACAGCGGAAAATCAAAGGTTGTCAAGCGCGCAAAAGTTCCAATCTCTATTGGCACATATTCCGATGAAATCTACTGTGATGTGATGCCAATGAATACATGCCATATACTGCTAGGTCGACCATGGTTGTATGACAACAATGTTGCCTACCAAGGGCGAGTGAATTTGATAACATTCACCCATGATCAGAAGGAGTACAACATCAGATCATTGTCGCCCGACATTGTTCGAGTTAACCGTGAGAGACTTTTAAGAGAAATGCAACAGGAGGAGCGGGACTTCCAGGCCAGGACGAAACAACTCCCACCGAATTCAACCGCGCTATGTTCTGAGGAATTGGTCACTGGGAGCCTACCTCGAATTTGTTCTTTAAATTTTTACGATTCTGAACAGTTCCCTGAGTTTGAAACCGGTACTGCATTTGACATAGTTCATACTTCTACAGGTAACTGAAACTTTTGACAAATTTCATTAACACGAGTATTTTATAAAAATATATCAGGATTGAATTTATTGAATGGAGGAGTTATGATTTATGGAAAGGGTTTAGGGATATATCAAGATTGTTTACTTTTTATTACTCATGCGAGGGGCTTTAATTTCAAATGGCGCTGCAGTCCTCTCATGTCATGAAACTTTTGACAAGTCTCATGATACAACCGGGATAGATTGACCTTCAGCCTGTCACACTGAGGGTCCCCGGCATATGTGCCATGATACTTCTCATAATTTCATGTCATGAGATTACCTACCATGAAACTTTCGGCAGATTCCCACTACATGAGTATTTTCTGAAAAATCACAATTTTTTATTTACTCGTGTTAAGAAACTGTGCCCCCGAAAGCGCACGGAGTCAAAAATTGCAGTATTTATAGTAAGTACCGGATCGTTCACTGGAGGATGTGCGATGGAAGCAGGGCCCACGCCGTTTACTAAGATTTTCCACTCGGTTACTCGATTCAAGTTTGTGTGTGATTATAATCTACTTGACATAATTTAAACTAAGCTATGAAAGCAATTAAAATAAAGCAGATAAAATTATTCTAGAAAGCGAATTAAATTTAGTCTAAGAAAGCAATAAAATTATTCTAAGAAAGCGGTTAAAATTATCTAAGAAAGCAGATTTAAAATGAGACAGAAGAGACATGAAGAAAAGAATAAAGATTGGACAAGATTCAGATGAAACACAATTAAACTTCCATTTTGTTACACAGATCTTTGTTTGGGATAATCCTTCAGTTAGCTAACTCTCATGCTCTCTATACCATGTTCCCTTTAACAGACAGGTACTTACAGTAAGAGTTTACATGCTCTTAAGACAACAAATTCTAAGATACCACAGACTCACAACTGCCCTCACATGGCCATGCTGAGGCATATTATTCATCTGTGGTGGACAAGCAACACCTGACAAATCATTTATTGAAGTGTCAAGTACTCCCATCATTCCCCCATGTCACGCCCAAAGATTCTAATTAAGCCCTGAACTATCCCTTAACTCTCAGTCCTAGTAGCAGTTACACAACTCTCAATACAACCGAGTGACCTCTAATGAAAGCAGTTAAAAGAAAGCGGTAAAAGAAAGCGATAAAGAAAGCATTTAAAATCCTATCACTCGGAGGTTTTTGAAAGTCTGACCCTGGTAGTAAAAGAAAGCCCCCAGTCAGAATGACCGGATGTGGATCAAGAATTCCCTATTCTCGGTGAACCGCTCGCAGTGTTCACTTCCCGTCGGGTGGTTATGAGATACAAACTAATGAAACGAACTAATAAATTAGTTCGTTCCGGATGCACTCACTCAGGACTCAAAAATAGGCTTTGGCAGAAGAGGATAGCAGTTGAAAGAATACTCAACCCTACCTTAGAAAATAATCAAGGCCCAAATATTGTTCCTCTAGTATTACCTATCACACCGTATTTGAATCCAAGTGGACCCCATCTCAGTGCAATATTTAATATTAAATTCCCAATACTCAGCAATTTTGAAAAATAATAAATCTGAAAATCATTCCCTATCAGGTACTAGACTCTCAATTAAAACACAGATCCTTTCAGTCTAGGTGAGACCTAATCGCTGACTCTGCTTCTAATTTCCCAAAATCAGCCCCCAGTCGGATATGAATTAGTCATAACTGTCGAATTTATCCCTTACTCAGATCCGGATTTTATAAAGGAATTTTTGTTGGAAATTTATTATGAGACATCTGATTAAAATCAAGACTTCTATGTCCAAGGGAAGGATCCCAAAATAATATCGACCACAATATCTACATAATAATATCATGTATAAATTTATAGAGAAGTGTAAAATTAAATAACCCAAAATACAAGGTGGGTTTAGACAGAATGTGAAACACAGAGATGAAATAGCCGGAGATGAGAAGAATTTTGGCTAAAGAGAGTGCCAGAAATAACTAGGGTGATCTGGACTGCAAACATCTGCTATCCAGTTCCCAATTATTCCAGATGGAAAGATTTTTAGACAGAAGGGAATTCCAAGTGACGGTGACCGCCGTCATTCAGCTCCCTTTTGTCTGTGAATGGAAGAAAAACCCACATATTTTCTTGTTGTAATACTTCTCGAATAATGTTGGTCGACATCATTTAATAATACTACAACTTGAATTCAGGTTTTGAAATTAAGATAAAGAGAATAAAACTGTATCCGGATAGGAGTCAGCTGAGCAGCTATTATAATCCCGGATGGACGAACCGCCAAGGCTTCCACCGGCCACTATCCAGACCATGCAAAATAACATCTAATAATTAATATACAGACCACGAGCTAGTTATCCGTGTGGGAATACCCGCCAACATTAATCTGATATATTCCTTATTAGCTGTTTCACACATTACGGGAAAAGACAAAATAAATAAAAGAAAAATATTTTTGGGTCATCTTGCATGAGAGACATTGGTTTCTCATGAAGGATATGGAAATGATTCCATATTCACTCTTCATGTCTAAATAATCACTCATTCCATAATTAATTAATTACAGTCCGGATTATATACTTAGATCATTAGAGTTTAATTATTTGTAGAAGAATCTTTTAATGGGGAATTGAACAAAGTTCTTTATATCAAATTAATCATGGGTTGAGATCATTGGATTTCAACCTCAAAATATTAATATAAAGGTCCAATTAATTAATGGAGTGAGATGAAGAATAAAAATTTGGCAAAAGTGCCACTTTGTCGCGATGCAGAGTTCGTGTCGCGGAGCGTGGTTCCGCGACAAGGTTTCGCGACAAAGGGGTGGGAAATAAGAGAAATGGATATTTTGAAAAATTAGGGTTTGTTTTGTCGCTAAGCAAAAATTTTGTCGCGGAACATGGTTCCGCGACAAGGAGGTATAGCGACAAAAGGGTTGAAAATTGGTAAGGACATAATTCCTGGTCGCGGAACAAGGATTTTGTCGCGGTACGTGGTTCCGCGACAAAGGTTCCGCGCCAGAGTCCTCCCAGAATAAAATTACAAGTATTTGGGTCCTTGGTCGCTAATCAAGGATTTTGTCGCGGAACGTGGTTCCACGACAAGAGTTGCATCGCGACCAAGGGGTTTCAAAATTAATGGCAAGGCATAATTTTCTGTCTCGAAATAAGATTTTGTCGCGGAACGTGGTTCCGCGACAAGGGTATTCCGCGACAAAAGCCATGCAGACAAAATGCAAGAATTTGGTCCTTTGTCGCTAAACATGGGTTTTGTCGCGGAACGTGGTTCCGCGACAAAGGTTGCATCGCGACAAAGGGTTTTTAAAGTTTTTTATAAAAATTTTGGCAGCATAACCCCTTATATTGCATTACATGGGTGCGTTGTGATCCGTGGGATCACAACGGGAAAATTACATTGCAACCCGTGGGGTTACAATGTGATGCAATACAATATAGGAAATGCAATTTTTAAATAAATATGCATAAACACTTTAATACTATCCCTCTCTAGATCTAATGTATTAAAAATAAAATAAAAAGATAACAATAGAACTAAACATACAAATAACACTACCTAATAACTAAAGGAAAGAAACAAAATAAGAACAGCATACTAAAAATAAAAATAAAATAAAGAAAATAACAAAACAAGTACTGGCAACATGAGATGCAAACAGCCTATGCTATCACTAAAATTAAAATAACACCTACACTACATCTATCAAGGGCCAAATATCAAGTGTTTATGCACTCATTGATCTAAATAAGCATCAAACCCTAACTAAAAATAATAAAATGGTCAAGTGACCAAAAATGCAAAAGATAAAGCAATAAAT
This sequence comes from Hygrophila difformis, assembly GCA_030278955.1. Taxonomy (NCBI): domain Eukaryota; kingdom Viridiplantae; phylum Streptophyta; class Magnoliopsida; order Lamiales; family Acanthaceae; genus Hygrophila; species Hygrophila difformis. The sequence goes on along the minus strand of JAOANR010000007.1, from coordinate 34,033,636 downwards.
ATTATGGAAATGATCCATAACAAATTTTTGGTGAAACATTTTCTCAATGTTACCAAAAACCAACAATGGGTTAAACACACCCATTGATTAAGTGTTTTCAACCCAAAATACAAAAATATAAAACTGGAAAATAAAATGAACACTAGCTACACTTATTTATTACAAAGCATAAATTAAAGCTAAGCTAAAATCTACATCTACATGGCATAAAAATAAATTAAACTACATCTACCTACACTAATTTTGGAGAGCACAGTGGTGCCTCCAAAACAGTAAACTAAACTAAAGTGTAGCTAGGTTACTGTTCAAGGGGGTGGGAGGATATATTTATAGATGAGCAAAATTAGCCCTAGGCCCATTAGGCCCACCTGGTCGTCAAACAGATATTTTGTCGCGGAACAGCTTGTATAGGGACACAACACATAAAATTTGCTTTTTTGCTTCAGGATTTTGAGCATGAGGGGACGGGAGCTCGAGTCCCAGGGAATAGGACAAATATTTCCTACCCAGTGGGACCTCAAGTCCTGGGACCTTCCAAGTGATTGAACATGTGGGAAATATCAAATTGGAAGAGGTGGTGTGTCACGTGAGGCTGCTTTTCTCTCTTGGTCGCGGAGCTGTGTCCTGGTCGCGGTGTCTTTGTCGCGGAGCCATGTTCCGCGACAAAATTTTGTGCATTAATTCTCCTCTCACAGTCTCGGAATAGTTTTTGGGCGCGGAGCAATTTTTGGGCGCGGAGCACTTTGTCGCGGAGCAACCTTCCGCGACAAAGGTTGATTTTCTCTCTCTCTTGTCTGTCTCGATTTCTTCTCTCCATCTTCTCTTTCCTCTTCATTCTTTCCTCATTATTTCTCCATTTTCTAATTTTTGCTCTCAGAATTCTTCTTCTTCTTGCTTCCTTCTCTCTTCATCGCCATTTTCTTCTTCTTCTTCCAATTTCTGTTTCCAATTTCTTCACTCTATTTCTTTCTGCTTTCTTACATTTTCTTCTTCTGTTTTCTGTTCTCTCTCTTCCATCTTTCTTGCTTCGTTTCAAATTAAGTATTGGGGGTTGGAGATGGCGGCGTCGGAAGGAGACAGAGGCGGGGGCAGCAGCTGTCCGGCGAAGGGTGGAGAAAATGGAGGCCGCGAGCTTGAGGAAGGCGGCGGCGGCAGAGGGTGCGCGGAGGCTGGGACTCGCGGGAGTCGTCGGAGTAGAAGGGGGCGACGGGAAGGATGGCTGCGAAGATGGGGAAACCCGCGGGTGGCCGGATCTGTGGTGGTGGTTGGCGAGATGGAGATGGGATGAGGATGGAGGTGGCTTGGTCGGGATCGCCGGCCGGCGGCGGAGATGGGTGGCGGTTGGAGAAGGGAGCAGGAAGGGATGGTGGGCGCTGCTCGGGAAGATGAAGGTGGTGGCGGAGGCGGTGGCCGGCGGCGGCGGCGCCGCCGGCGGCAGGTTAGGGTTAGGGTTAGGGTTAGTGGGTAGTTGGGCTAGGGTGTTGGAGTTGGATTGGGCTTCAGGAGATTGGATTGGGCTTGTGTAGTGGGCCTGAGACAAGTATTGGACTGGAATTAATTGTTGTTGGGCTGGCTCCTTGGTGCTAAAATGGATTAATTTGGACTGGATTGGACTTGCAACACTTGGACCAAATTACCTGTAATTAATTTAAATTAACAGTAATTAGTGGACCATTTAATTTAATTATAGCAAAAACAGTAATAGAACTAAATAAACATAAAAATTAAAAATATATACATCAAAATATAAAATAATATAAATATAATATTTTTTTTCACTTGATTATTTGGCTAGAGATTCGTTTAATGGACCCGTGTTCCACCGAACAAATATTACTAGACCATAATTATCAAATGTGGGATTTTTAGTATTTTATCATGTTTTTGGGTTTTTTAACATAAAATTAATGAAAATAACAATATTTTTGTGTTTTTCAGTACCAGCTTATTATTTATACAAACTTGCATAAATCTGTTAAATTCAACTGCTTTCTTATTAAAATAAGACCGGAATACGATCAAATGTCCATGTTTAGACACGGAAATAGATTGAAAATAATGGTCAATTTTGGCCATTATCAACATCCTCACATTTAATACTGATCGTCCCCGAGCAGTCAGAGTCAATGTTCCTAAGAACACGGACTCTACATATTCAATCTATTTTCGTGGCTTTAAAAATATCATTCTTTTTAGATTGGGATAAGACAATCAAAAACTACAAGTATTAAATTCTCTTGATTGCAGTGTTTAATAAAATGACACTTCTCACTTAATCAGGCCTACAAATCAGTCATTATTGATAATTCTTCATGAACATCATGTTTAGAAAAATTCATTGATTTAATTCTAGAATTAAAGTATGACATGAACATAATTAAAAGCAGAGCCTCACATATAGTAGAAACGGAAATTTCACTCACTCTCAAAAAGGGGTTTTATCAATGAGCACTCATAATCAAATTTAATTAAATTATCCCATAAGCTTGCAATTGGACCAACTCGCCACCGGCTCATTTCTTCAAATCGAGATCACGAGGTCTTATTTAAGGGTTATAATGGGGCATACGGTTGTAACATTTGGTAAGGAAGGGAATTATTGGGCTAAGAAGTGGCAAGAATTAATATTATTATAACATGGCATTGTTATTATTTAAAATTTATGATCATCAATTTATTTCTTTCTTTTTTTTTTGTGCTTTTCTTTTTCTATTGCATGACATTAGACTATGTCTAATTTGCTTTGTCATTTGCAATTTATTTATGTTGAATGGATCTCAACATGTTCATTTTTCTTTTTTTTTTTTTTTTTTTTTTTGATCGGATTTTTGAATACCGATTGAAATTTTTGTTGATGATCAAAAATTGTAATGCCTTGATAAAATTTATTCTTGCACACTTGGGTTTGAATTTTTTGGTCTTTTTAGAAGGCTTGGAATAATATAGAGGGCTTCAAAGAAAAATTAGGCTTAAAGGCTCAAGTTGGTTTATCCTAAAGGGAAAATATTTTTGGGTTTGGAATTCAAACGAAGGCCAAAAATTTGGGTTTTTCTAAGTGCCTCGATCATATGCTCGATTTTTTGAATATGGCATGGTCTTGAATCGGTCCCAATCGCAAGTTCTAGTGTCCTTTAATCAAAATGATTTTCACACATCAAAGAAAAGAATGAGTAAAAATGACTCATGGCTCAAATCTCACATGGAATGGTTCATTCATGTCATACAATATTCTTAAATTTAATCTTTGAAAATTTCTTACACTTTATTCAATTAAATTCTCAACATGAGGACTCATTACCCAACAAGATGATTATATCATTAAATTTTTATAGCTCAAAACCTCAAAAATTCATATCATGCATGTCTTCAATTATATTATCCCAATTTAAAAGTTTGAAAATTTAATCATAAACCAAAATCAAATATGTGAATTACAGACAGATTTATGCATGCTTCGTACTGGGTTTAAAAATAAAATAATAAAAATAAACAAAATAAAAATAACACACTTTTTTTTTTTTTTTTTTTTAAGTGAACAATCAACATCCTCACATTTTGAGCCTTGCTCGAAATGTGAGTAAATCAATTCCTACTTAAACGAATTTTCAAAATCGAAATAAAATAAAAGAGGAGGGCGGGAGGGAGAAAATATTTACATAAAAGCTAGGAACATAATTCCGATAGCCTTTTTCGTCAAACCATTAAGTGTTCGACGATTTTTGGCTATGTGTGATCGCTTGGTTCATCAAACAAGGCGATTGTTCGATGCCCAATACTTAAGAAAAATTCTGATTTTCATCAAAATTGTTCAATCACATTTTTGAATTTTATAAAATTTAATCTACCATATTTACTTGCATAAATTAGGCCGGATTAATTCTGTTATTATAAAAGTTATTCCGGATTTTAAATTGCTTTAAATTCCAAGAATACTTTCAATTAATCACAGAATCGATCCAACCGGGAACCTGTTTTGCAGCTTTAATTTTCTTTTTGGTAGTTCCACAAATTCCTGCAAAGCAAACACAGAAGAAGTTATCGGGTTTTCTCAAAAATATCATCATCCTCACATTTAGAGTCTTAGTACTCTAAATGTGAGTTAATTGATTAATACCCGAATTATTTGATATAACATGTGCAAGAGGTTCATATATATAAATATATATGTATATATAATTTTGACTTGCAGAAATTTAGGTTGGATTAATTCCGTGCTTGCGAAAATTATTCCGGATTTTAAATTTCTTTGAATTCCGGATATAATCTTCGGTCAATTACAGAACTAATCCAACCGGGAACCTCTTTAGATGCTCAGTCGGGACAGGGGCGACGGAAAGTGAGATGATGGCCGTGGCTTGTCCGATGGTGGTGAGCAATTGGTAGTCCGAAGATCTGCTACTCCATTTGTTGTTTCACCAGTGATGAGGGTTTCCTCAGCGCAGTGGTGGTGTTGAGGTGGATGAGCGATGGAGCAGCGGTTGAGCTTCGTGGTCCGGATGTGGTGGAGATGACAAACACGTGAGTCTCACGTGTTGTGCAATTTACAATTGCGAATTAGTGTAGCTCCACTGCCACACTTCTCCATTTTTCTTTGATTTTTTCGTTTAATTAACCTAGATCTTGCATTTGGAAAAGTGTAATTAAACGAAAAATCAAAGTAGTGTAGCCCCAATGCTACACTTCCACATTTAACTCCTTATACCATTTTCGATGGCTCCATGATTCCTGCAAGACAAAATACCCAATTGGTTAGGTTTTCCGCTCAAATCAACATCCTCACATTTAGAGTCTTAGTACTCTAAATGTTTAATTGATTTGAGGGTACTTCTCTGTTCTGAAATAAATACACTAAACTAACACTAAACTAACTATGAGTAATCAGGAGTGTAATTTTCTTAATAAACGACGCTGCATCCTCCCCGGCAACGGCGCCATGAAACTTTTGACAAATTTCATTAACACGAGTATTTTATAAAAATATATCAGGATTGAATTTATTGAATGGAGGAGTTATGATTTATGGAAAGGGTTTAGGGATATATCAAGATTGTTTACTTTTTATTACTCATTCGAGGGGCTTTAATTTCAAATGGCGCTGCTGTAACACCCGAGGAAAAACAAATTCAAATTGTTTTGAACTACGTCATGACTTGATCCCTTCACAGGGTACGTAGGCAGCTTAGAACTAATTTCTAAGTTCAGTCACGAAATAAATCACAAAATACATCACGAATTAGACCACAAGGACGATAGGGGATGTTGAAACCAATTTAGACTAGGCTAAGTAGGACCCGGAAATGTTGCGAGCGATAAGCCGGACTCGTAACAAGATTAAGGAGAAGATTCCGCAACGAAGACGCCCCAGAGAATCGAGCTAACACGTAGAAAACCGATAGGGGAAAGCGAGGGAAGACCCGACGGAACACGCGGAGCCGAACCGGCCGGTCCGGCCGGCCCGCGCTGTCCGCGCGCCGCCGCGCGGCCACCGCGCGGCCAAGGGCGTCGCGACGCCAGGCCTGGCACGCGTGCTCCGCGCGGACAAAAGCTTAGGTGCGCGCCACCAGCGCGCCAGAGGTGCTGAAAGTGTAAACTTTCCTTCCATGGTGATTTTCTTGCCAAAAACCATACCCCTAACCATGGCAACCGAATCCCAGCCTTAGGGAAGGCTATAGGACGGTAATAGGGCGTCCCAAACCCTAAGTTTTCAGAAACATACCAGCCTCCACCCTCAATTTTCTCTCCAAGTCCAAAATCCCTCCGAATCCACTTTCCGGCGAGTATTCCGGCGACGACAAGGCAAAAGGAACCAAGCCCTGCCCTCTAGACTCTTGGTAAGCCATTGTGCAATGTTTCAATTCGTCCATAGATCTCTGAAACTCGAATTCTAACATTATTTCCTTACTACGATTTCACGTCGGAAAACGAACAAAAAGCGATCGGAGAAGTTGGCCGTTCGTCGTGACCCTAGGACATCCGGAAACCCAATCCAGCGACCCTAACATCATTCTAAGTAAGTTAACACCTTACTCACAAATTTTTGCGGTTGTTTGTTGTTTAAATCTCGAGATATAGGCTTGTAACAAAAATCGGTTTTCAAAAACCCTATTTTCGTCCAATTTTAAAGACTCGCCAAAAACTCGACCTTCGGGAATTCAAACCGAAAACTTTTCAACATAAAAGTTGTTCCTAACACCTTTATCTATCTTGTGTCCAAATTTCAGCCATTGACATTAAGTTTTGCTATCCCAATTTTCGCCATGAACTTTCTGTATCAAACCGAACGTTTTAAATCTGTGACAGAATCCTTCATTCAACTTGATGCATGTTTTTCACCCATTTTTCGAATGATTTAACTTTGCATTTCTAAACAAAAGTTGTAGATAATTGTGTCTAGATTATGCCTATAAAATTTCACGAATTTTGGTGTTCATTTGATATGTCAAACGGCCAAGTTTTTGAAACTGTTTTGAATTCGTTTTAAGGGCCATGAGTATGCAGTGAGTTGCACACGATTTTTGAGTACCAAGAATTCATTATTTCCAAAAACTTAAAACATAAAAGTTGTTCCTTAATGTGTTGTGTAGTTACTGTAAAAATTTCACATCGATTGGTTTTGAAATGAATTTTTAATCGGCGTTATACGAACCTATGACGGAAACAGTTTTTAAGACGTAAATTATTCTTTGCAATAAGCTCAAATTTCAACTCACTTCGGAACCTTATTTCCAAAAACTTAAAACATGAAAGTTGTTCGTGTGTGTGTTTTTGAGTTACTGGCCAAGTTTCAGAATTTTTGGAGGAAAAACGAATTTTAAATTTTGAAAGGCGTGAATTGCCTCGAATAGGATTTTTCGAACTTGAGAAAACTCGAACTATGAAAACGCGATATCGATCTTTTGATAACTTTGAAATACGAACTTTCGAAAAATCCCGTTCACTAGGCTGAGCCGATCTTCATACTATCATTATCTTTGAGACTGCCTCGTTAGTGGTCTCCTTACTATCTGAGATTGCCTCGTTAGTGATCTCGCGCGCTGTATTTGTGGATCGCCTCGTTAGTGGTCCTACTATCTTTTTGGATCGCCTCGTTAGTGGTCCTACTATCTTTGTGGATCGCCTCGTTAGTGGTCCTACTATCTTTGAGACTGCCTCGTTAGTGGTCTCCCATTGTTTGGACTGCCTCGTTAGTGGTCCTATGTTGAGATTGCCTCGTTAGTGATCTCCCGGTATGGTGTCCTCTTCTTAGTTTACGGGATGAAAAGTAAAAGACTCGTGTGAGTGTTTCATTATGCTTAAATCGTATTTATCCTGTCTTTAATTACGTATTTAAATTTCATGCATCTTAAATTATGCTTTAAATTTCGCTTTTTAAATTAAGTTCTTTAATCATGATTTTCCGCTGCTAATAAATCATGTATTTTTTTCCCGTACGATAAGCGAAATCTTTAGTTTAAACACTTGTAACCCCTTTTATTTGTTAGTTAGGGATTAACTTACTCAGTATATTTTTATACTGACAACCGTTGTCATTTCTTTTTCTTACAGAGTACGTCGAGTGACGCATTGCATATGCACTTGGGGGAAATCATAATGGACATTTTAAATTTCTGCATCGTACTGTTTTTACCGGGTCTGTTAAACCCGAGGATTTGGCCATGTTGGCCGTGATTTTACTTTCCGCTGCACTTACTTTATTTATTTTCCGTACGTGATAATTTCTACTATCGTATTAAGTATTATAAATTTCCGGACTAAATCTTGAAATGTTTTTAAATCTTTTTCATACCCACAAGCCTTGCATTTCCTTAGCAAGCTCGGGAAGCCGTGTCTTACTAGGGAATTGCGGCGGTGACATCCCGGCCTGGGTTATCAAATCCGGGGTGTTACAAGTTGGTATCAGAGCCCGGAAAATTTTTAAGGCTACTACTATTATTTTAAACCAATATTTTTAAGCCCAAGTGTTATTTCTTTTAAAATTATTTATTTGACTACTAGTACTATTTTTAGCCCAAAAATCTATAATCCTTTTTACATAGCCCAAATCTTAGCCCAAGAAATATTAAATTTTGGCCCACTATAGAGGCCCAACCTTTAGCAATTTATTTTAAACTAAATTTTTATGGGGAAGGGACTTGCACTTGCATGTTGCATATAGATTTAAATTTATGCATATCTTAACTTTGCCTGAGAAACATCTAACTCTAACCTCCCTTGTTGACAATAGATGGCCGAACCGAACGCGAACATGACCAACCTGATGATGAAACTGACCAATGCATACCTCGAGTCCCAACAGCATGTCAATCACTTCAAAGCTCGAGTGGGGCATCTAGAGAGTAACGTGGACTATCTGAGAAATCTTAGGGAAGCTGACCATCACGAAATAACCCAACTCAAGGCCCAAGTCGCCGAACTCCAAACACTAGTAGTTGCGCTCCAAAACAAGGATAACGAACTGATGATGCAAATAGGACACTTAGCAGCTGAGCTACTGGGCCTAGAGGCCGACATCTTCCCTCCGAGCCCGAGCCCGGTGGGGACGCCCATTCCCATTGACATATCCAGCGACGAGGACGATCCCATCGAGGATATACCTGCCTAGTCACCCTAGATTTAGGGATCCATACTGATGCACCATTGCTATTTCTATTTCGAATGCTTGTAAACCAAAATTCTTGAGTAATAAAATACAAGCCTATTTAAATTTATTCCATGCATTTTATTTAGTTCATTAACTACCATAATCAAGGAGGGAAACCTACACAAAAAAAAAAAAAGAACCGAACAGATTTAAAAAAAAAAAAAAATGATGATAATAATAATCATAAAAAAATGAAAGTAATATAATAATAATAATAAAGATAATAATAAAATATATACAATACGTAAATATGTACATATAAATAAATAAATTCCAACAACCTTTACAAGAAAACCCTGATAAATTGATACCTATTAAAAGACTAATCTTCATTCAATAAAATTTTCCCCTTGCAAGCAGCTATTTATTTAACATATAAACTCTACCCCTTATACCTTATCACACTAGTTTATCTGAGTTCCTTGAAGCGGTTTAGTCAAGCAACAGTGCAAGTATTGTTGGGCAACCCACACACATGTAGATGCGATAGGAAGGTAACAGTAAATCCAGGACATCTCAAACCCTAAAATAGGCAGAACAATTGAACCATGTTCCTAGACAGCAGTAGACTACTAACACATGTCAAACACATAACTAAGCAATAACACAACGAAAATATAAACCACAAATCCCAGACAACAGAAACGTTCTCATAAGGAGGAGCCTAAACAAGGTACGTCTAAACGCAAAACCTAAACGAAAACACGAAACCAAAGGGAGACATCACTGATCGGGAGGCGGGAACTGTCGGCGCATGAAGTCGTCCATCTGTCGCACATAGGCGTACATGTCGGACATGGTGGCCTGCTGCTGAGCCTGCCTCGTAGCAAACGAGTCCATGCGGGTCTGATAAAGGTCCAACCTAGCGTCATAACGAGCCTGCCCAGCTGCAAACCCGGCGTCCATACCGACCCGCATCTCCTGCATCATCTGCAGCATCTGAATCATCTCCTGCCCCTGAGGTGCCACGGCAGGAGGTGCCCCAGCAGGAGGTGGAACCACTGGAGGAGGGGGTGGCTGCTCCGGTGGTACAACGAGGATCAGGCCGCCGTCATCAGGCTGCGGGCGAAGTACAGCACGTGGAGCCCCACGACGTAAGGCGCTACGCCGCTCAGCATAAGACGGAATACGGTAGCAACGGCCAGGTGCTAGGTCGTACGGATCTGTCTCCGGTGTAGTGCGAATCCCCTGTGCCGCGCACAACCCACAGATGAGGTGAACATGGGTAATCACCCTGCTCCCTCGTCCTCTGCGCATACCCCGCAAGTTGTCCTCGATGCAAGCCCCTACATTCACCCTACCGTCCCGTGCGATGAAGCAAATGGTCTCGTAGACGTGGTCCAAGACAATGTGGCTCCGGGACATCGGCCGGACACGCCCGAACCATAGCTGAGCGAGCTCTCGCCAAGGGGAGTCCATCGACGTCAAACGAAGCTCATGACTGTGCTCGAACGCAGGAGGCACTAGGGTGCATAAGGTGTTCCACGCAGGAGCAAGAACGCGCCCCTCAGGCTGGGGCCGGAACACGCCATCGTCGGGCAAGCCAAAATAGACGTTGATCGCCCGAGCACTGAAGTCGAGATAGCGACCACGGACCCATACCCGGGATAGATCGTCACCCTCCCCGAGACCGCCGATGTTGGCAATAACCTCCATAGCCAAATAACCGGAGGCGACGCCCTCGGGGTGACGTGCCAGACCAGTCCACTGTAAATACTCCAAGACCGCACTGACCCTGTCATCGCCCATATGAAGAGGATATATGCCTCTCTCAGGGACGTAAGACCTGTTTCGACGAAGCTCGTCGAAATAAAAGTCCTGGGCAGCCCTCGTCCTAAACCGGAACCTATCATGCCGATGAGGACGCACCTCGTCCGGGAGGCCCCTGAGACGCGGGCCCCTCTGCGCCTCATCCTCCTCTGACTCGCTCTCGTCGAAATCCGGCATCGCCGGAGCAGCATGACTGGGGCCAGCCTCATCAGCAACCCGTCTCCTAGTCCTCGGAGGACACATGAGAGACGCCAAAACGACCCACAAAAAGAGCAACATCCTGCAAGTTACCAAACACCAATTATAAGGCTAAGTCCCACACAGAAGTCAAGCGAAAATACGAATAGGGCATTAATATATAGTTCCAACGTGAATGTACCGTAAGAACAACAAATCCTACCGTTTACTAAGACCAACCAGGAGGTGACCTAGACAAAGAATATGCTAAAACTAGTGCCTAAACCCTATGTGGCATTTCGTCGAACACGTTATGTGCACAATAAACCAAAACCTAAGTTACTAACAACACACGGAAATCGCCCCCAGAACGAAACAATCATTCTAATAACAATACGGCAAATCCTACAGCACTAAACAACGAGGGAACAAACCAATAATCACACCCCAACAGCAACCAAGCACCAGTAACTTCATAGCCTTTCTAAGGATTCGAATTCAACAAGAATTTGCCAAAAACATAAACACATTATAACATAAACATAGGCAAGGCAACAAGAGTAACAACAATTGCCACATACACTTGCTAAATTGCACAAATCAAGCCTAAAAATCATAAACCCCCAATTTTTGTACACAAACCCTAATTTCCTAAATCTCTTCACAAATCGAATCATTCAAAACATAAAAGTTGAAATTAGGAAGTGGGTTTAGTAGAATCGTACCTGGATGAGTGAAATTGAAGTCGAAATCGAGCAAAAAGGAAGGTAACTCGCCGGATTTAGAGAGAATTGGGGGTGTGTTCTCGGATGAGAAATGGGGAAGTGGCTCGCGCGGAGCGCGAGCCCTATTTTTTTCGAACAGGGGTTGCCGCGCGCTCCCCGCGCGCCAACGCGCGGCCACCGCGCGGGACCCGGGTGGAGTTTTATCTTTCCTGTTCTGCTCGATCTCTTTCGCTGTACGCTCCTCACTGAACCCGGGCATACATTGACAGAGAAATACGTCGACATGGAGCCTCGCCTGGCATTATTCCGGGCAAGGACGGCGGAATTGCCTCACGCCCTCCTTTCGCAGGACTACGGGAAACCCCCGGGACGTAAATACCTAGGGACCCTAAGGAATTCCGTAGGGAAATGAGAGCGGCATGTTAACTAACGACCCCACCACCGTTTACTCGTGACCACAATGTGTTCCACGACCCCCAACTAAAGAAGTATGTGCCCGACACGTCGCATGTACTCCAACCGGACGTAATCGAATTGGATGATGACTTGACCTATGAAGAAACCCCGGTGCAAATACTCGACTACAAGGAAAGGGTGACAAGGAATAAAACTGTAAAGATGGTCAAGGTCCTGTGGTCCAACCACGAGACGGAGACGGCAACCTGGGAATTGGAAGCCGACATGAGGCAACGTTACCCTACCCTCTTCCAAGACGACCCGACCACAGTTATGGGGACATAACTGTATTCTTAAGGGGGGGGAGGATGTAACACCCGAGGAAAAACAAATTCAAATTGTTTTGAACTACGTCATGACTTGATCCCTTCACAGGGTACGTAGGCAGCTTAGAACTAATTTCTAAGTTCAGTCACGAAATAAATCACAAAATACATCACGAATTAGACCACAAGGACGATAGGGGATGTTGAAACCAATTTAGACTAGGCTAAGTAGGACCCGGAAATGTTGCGAGCGATAAGCCGGACTCGTAACAAGATTAAGGAGAAGATTCCGCAACGAAGACGCCCCAGAGAATCGAGCTAACACGTAGAAAACCGATAGGGGAAAGCGAGGGAAGACCCGACGGAACACGCGGAGCCGAACCGGCCGGTCCGGCCGGCCCGCGCTGTCCGCGCGCCGCCGCGCGGCCACCGCGCGGCCAAGGGCGTCGCGACGCCAGGCCTGGCACGCGTGCTCCGCGCGGACAAAAGCTTAGGTGCGCGCCACCAGCGCGCCAGAGGTGCTGAAAGTGTAAACTTTCCTTCCATGGTGATTTTCTTGCCAAAAACCATACCCCTAACCATGGCAACCGAATCCCAGCCTTAGGGAAGGCTATAGGACGGTAATAGGGCGTCCCAAACCCTAAGTTTTCAGAAACATACCAGCCTCCACCCTCAATTTTCTCTCCAAGTCCAAAATCCCTCCGAATCCACTTTCCGGCGAGTATTCCGGCGACGACAAGGCAAAAGGAACCAAGCCCTGCCCTCTAGACTCTTGGTAAGCCATTGTGCAATGTTTCAATTCGTCCATAGATCTCTGAAACTCGAATTCTAACATTATTTCCTTACTACGATTTCACGTCGGAAAACGAACAAAAAGCGATCGGAGAAGTTGGCCGTTCGTCGTGACCCTAGGACATCCGGAAACCCAATCCAGCGACCCTAACATCATTCTAAGTAAGTTAACACCTTACTCACAAATTTTTGCGGTTGTTTGTTGTTTAAATCTCGAGATATAGGCTTGTAACAAAAATCGGTTTTCAAAAACCCTATTTTCGTCCAACTTTAAAGACTCGCCAAAAACTCGACCTTCGGGAATTCAAACCGAAAACTTTTCAACATAAAAGTTGTTCCTAACACCTTTATCTATCTTGTGTCCAAATTTCAGCCATTGACATTAAGTTTTGCTATCCCAATTTTCGCCATGAACTTTCTGTATCAAACCGAACGTTTTAAATCTGTGACAGAATCCTTCATTCAACTTGATGCATGTTTTTCACCCATTTTTCGAATGATTTAACTTTGCATTTCTAAACAAAAGTTGTAGATAATTGTGTCTAGATTATGCCTATAAAATTTCACGAATTTTGGTGTTCATTTGATATGTCAAACGGCCAAGTTTTTGAAACTGTTTTGAATTCGTTTTAAGGGCCATGAGTATGCAGTGAGTTGCACACGATTTTTGAGTACCAAGAATTCATTATTTCCAAAAACTTAAAACATAAAAGTTGTTCCTTAATGTGTTGTGTAGTTACTGTAAAAATTTCACATCGATTGGTTTTGAAATGAATTTTTAATCGGCGTTATACGAACCTGTGACGGAAACAGTTTTTAAGACGTAAATTATTCTTTGCAATAAGCTCAAATTTCAACTCACTTCGGAACCTTATTTCCAAAAACTTAAAACATGAAAGTTGTTCGTGTGTGTGTTTTTGAGTTACTGGCCAAGTTTCAGAATTTTTGGAGGAAAAACGAATTTTAAATTTTGAAAGGCGTGAATTGCCTCGAATAGGATTTTTCGAACTTGAGAAAACTCGAACTATGAAAACGCGATATCGATCTTTGATAACTTTGAAATACGAACTTTCGAAAAATCCCGTTCACTAGGCTGAGCCGATCTTCATACTATCATTATCTTTGAGACTGCCTCGTTAGTGGTCTCCTTACTATCTGAGATTGCCTCGTTAGTGATCTCGCGCGCTGTATTTGTGGATCGCCTCGTTAGTGGTCCTACTATCTTTTTGGATCGCCTCGTTAGTGGTCCTACTATCTTTGTGGATCGCCTCGTTAGTGGTCCTACTATCTTTGAGACTGCCTCGTTAGTGGTCTCCCATTGTTTGGACTGCCTCGTTAGTGGTCCTATGTTGAGATTGCCTCGTTAGTGATCTCCCGGTATGGTGTCCTCTTCTTAGTTTACGGGATGAAAAGTAAAAGACTCGTGTGAGTGTTTCATTATGCTTAAATCGTATTTATCCTGTCTTTAATTACGTATTTAAATTTCATGCATCTTAAATTATGCTTTAAATTTCGCTTTTTAAATTAAGTTCTTTAATCATGATTTTCCGCTGCTAATAAATCATGTATTTTTTTTCCCGTACGATAAGCGAAATCTTTAGTTTAAACACTTGTAACCCCTTTTATTTGTTAGTTAGGGATTAACTTACTCAGTATATTTTTATACTGACAACCGTTGTCATTTCTTTTTCTTACAGAGTACGTCGAGTGACGCATTGCATATGCACTTGGGGGAAATCATAATGGACATTTTAAATTTCTGCATCGTACTGTTTTTACCGGGTCTGTTAAACCCGAGGATTTGGCCATGTTGGCCGTGATTTTACTTTCCGCTGCACTTACTTTATTTATTTTCCGTACGTGATAATTTCTACTATCGTATTAAGTATTATAAATTTCCGGACTAAATCTTGAAATGTTTTTAAATCTTTTTCATACCCACAAGCCTTGCATTTCCTTAGCAAGCTCGGGAAGCCGTGTCTTACTAGGGAATTGCGGCGGTGACATCCCGGCCTGGGTTATCAAATCCGGGGTGTTACAGCTGCAGTCCTCTCATGTCATGAAACTTTTGACAAGTCTCATGATACAACCGGGATAGATTGACCTTCAGCCTGTCACACTGAGGGTCCCCGGCATATGTGCCATGATACTTCTCATAATTTCATGTCATGAGATTACCTACCATGAAACTTTCGGCAGATTCCCACTACATGAGTATTTTCTGAAAAATCACAATTTTTTATTTACTCGTGTTAAGAAACTGTGCCCCCGAAAGCGCACGGAGTCAAAAATTGCAGTATTTATAGTAAGTACCGGATCGTTCACTGGAGGATGTGCGATGGAAGCAGGGCCCACACCGTTTACTAAGATTTTCCACTCGGTTACTCGATTCAAGTTTGTGTGTGATTATAATCTACTTGACATAATTTAAACTAAGCTATGAAAGCAATTAAAATAAAGCAGATAAAATTATTCTAGAAAGCGAATTAAATTTAGTCTAAGAAAGCAATAAAATTATTCTAAGAAAGCGGTTAAAATTATCTAAGAAAGCAGATTTAAAATGAGACAGAAGAGACATGAAGAAAAGAATAAAGATTGGACAAGATTCAGATGAAACACAATTAAACTTCCATTTTGTTACACAGATCTTTGTTTGGGATAATCCTTCAGTTAGCTAACTCTCATGCTCTCTATACCATGTTCCCTTTAACAGACAGGTACTTACAGTAAGAGTTTACATGCTCTTAAGACAACAAATTCTAAGATACCACAGACTCACAACTGCCCTCACATGGCCATGCTGAGGCATATTATTCATCTGTGGTGGACAAGCAACACCTGACAAATCATTTATTGAAGTGTCAAGTACTCCCATCATTCCCCCATGTCACGCCCAAAGATTCTAATTAAGCCCTGAACTATCCCTTAACTCTCAGTCCTAGTAGCAGTTACACAACTCTCAATACAACCGAGTGACCTCTAATGAAAGCAGTTAAAAGAAAGCGGTAAAAGAAAGCGATAAAGAAAGCATTTAAAATCCTATCACTCGGAGGTTTTTGAAAGTCTGACCCTGGTAGTAAAAGAAAGCCCCCAGTCAGAATGACCGGATGTGGATCAAGAATTCCCTATTCTCGGTGAACCGCTCGCAGTGTTCACTTCCCGTCGGGTGGTTATGAGATACAAACTAATGAAACGAACTAATAAATTAGTTCGTTCCGGATGCACTCACTCAGGACTCAAAAATAAGCTTTGGCAGAAGAGGATAGCAGTTGAAAGAATACTCAACCCTACCTTAGAAAATAATCAAGGCCCAAATATTGTTCCTCTAGTATTACCTATCACACCGTATTTGAATCCAAGTGGACCCCATCTCAGTGCAATATTTAATATTAAATTCCCAATACTCAGCAATTTTGGAAAATAATAAATCTGAAAATCATTCCCTATCAGGTACTAGACTCTCAATTAAAACACAGATCCTTTCAGTCTAGGTGAGACCTAATCGCTGACTCTGCTTCTAATTTCCCAAAATCAGCCCCCAGTCGGATATGAATTAGTCATAACTGTCGAATTTATCCCTTACTCAGATCCGGATTTTATAAAGGAATTTTTGTTGGAAATTTATTATGAGACATCTGATTAAAATCAAGACTTCTATGTCCAAGGGAAGGATCCCAAAATAATATCGACCACAATATCTACATAATAATATCATGCATAAATTTATAGAGAAGTGTAAAATTAAATAACCCAAAATACAAGGTGGGTTTAGACAGAATGTGAAACACAGAGATGAAATAGCCGGAGATGAGAAGAATTTTGGCTAAAGAGAGTGCCAGAAATAACTAGGGTGATCTGGACTGCAAACATCTGCTATCCAGTTCCCAATTATTCCAGATGGAAAGATTTTTAGACAGAAGGGAATTCCAAGTGACGGTGACCGCCGTCGTTCAGCTCCCTTTTGTCTGTGAATGGAAGAAAAACCCACATATTTTCTTGTTGTAATACTTCTCGAATAATGTTGGTCGACATCATTTAATAATACTACAACTTGAATTCAGGTTTTGAAATTAAGATAAAGAGAATAAAACTGTATCCGGATAGGAGTCAGCTGAGCAGCTATTATAATCCCGGATGGACGAACCGCCAAGGCTTCCACCGGCCACTATCCAGACCATGCAAAATAACATCTAATAATTAATATACAGACCACGAGCTAGTTATCCGTGTGGGAATACCCGCCAACATTAATCTGATATATTCCTTATTAGCTGTTTCACACATTACGGGAAAAGACAAAATAAATAAAAGAAAAATATTTTTGGGTCATCTTGCATGAGAGACATTGGTTTCTCATGCAAGGATATGGAAATGATTCCATATTCACTCTTCATGTCTAAATAATCACTCATTCCATAATTAATTAATTACAGTCCGGATTATATACTTAGATCATTAGAGTTTAATTATTTGTAGAAGAATCTTTTAATGGGGAATTGAACAAAGTTCTTTATATCAAATTAATCATGGGTTGAGATCATTGGATTTCAACCTCAAAATATTAATATAAAGGTCCAATTAATTAATGGAGTGAGATGAAGAATAAAAATTTGGCAAAAGTGCCACTTTGTCGCGATGCAGAGTTCGTGTCGCGGAGCGTGGTTCCGCGACAAGGTTTCGCGACAAAGGGGTGGGAAATAAGAGAAATGGATATTTTGAAAAATTAGGGTTTGTTTTGTCGCTAAGCAAAAATTTTGTCGCGGAACATGGTTCCGCGACAAGGAGGTATAGCGACAAAAGGGTTGAAAATTGGTAAGGACATAATTCCTGGTCGCGGAACAAGGATTTTGTCGCGGTACGTGGTTCCGCGACAAAGGTTCCGCGCCAGAGTCCTCCCAGAATAAAATTACAAGTATTTGGGTCCTTGGTCGCTAATCAAGGATTTTGTCGCGGAACGTGGTTCCACGACAAGAGTTGCATCGCGACCAAGGGGTTTCAAAATTAATGGCAAGGCATAATTTTCTGTCTCGAAATAAGATTTTGTCGCGGAACGTGGTTCCGCGACAAGGGTATTCCGCGACAAAAGCCATGCAGACAAAATGCAAGAATTTGGTCCTTTGTCGCTAAACATGGGTTTTGTCGCGGAACGTGGTTCCGCGACAAAGGTTGCATCGCGACAAAGGGTTTTTAAAGTTTTTTATAAAAATTTTGGCAGCATAACCCCTTATATTGCATTACATGGGTGCGTTGTGATCCGTGGGATCACAACGGGAAAATTACATTGCAACCCGTGGGGTTACAATGTGATGCAATACAATATAGGAAATGCAATTTTTAAATAAATATGCATAAACACTTTAATACTATCCCTCTCTAGATCTAATGTATTAAAAATAAAATAAAAAGATAACAATAGAACTAAACATACAAATAACACTACCTAATAACTAAAGGAAATAAACAAAATAAGAACAGCATACTAAAAATAAAAATAAAATAAAGAAAATAACAAAACAAGTACTGGCAACATGAGATGCAAACAGCCTATGCTATCACTAAAATTAAAATAACACCTACACTACATCTATCAAGGGCCAAATATCAAGTGTTTATGCACTCATTGATCTAAATAAGCATCAAACCCTAACTAAAAATAATAAAATGGTCAAGTGACCAAAAATGCAAAAGATAAAGCAATAAATATTATGGAAATGATCCATAACAAATTTTTGGTGAAACATTTTCTCAATATTACCAAAAACCAACAATGGGTTAAACACACCCATTGATTAAGTGTTTTCAACCCAAAATACAAAAATATAAAACTGGAAAATAAAATGAACACTAGCTACACTTATTTATTACAAAGCATAAATTAAAGCTAAGCTAAAATCTACATCTACATGGCATGAAAATAAATTAAACTACATCTACCTACACTAATTTTGGAGAGCACAGTGGTGCCTCCAAAACAGTAAACTAAACTAAAGTGTAGCTAGGTTACTGTTCAAGGGGGTGGGAGGATATATTTATAGATGAGCAAAATTAGCCCTAGGCCCATTAGGCCCACCTGGTCGTCAAACAGATATTTTGTCGCGGAACAGCTTGCATAGGGACACAACACATAAAATTTGCTTTTTTTGCTTCAGGATTTTGAGCATGAGGGGACGGGAGCTCGAGTCCCAGGGAATAGGACAAATATTTCCTACCCAGTGGGACCTCAAGTCCTGGGCCTTCCAAGTGATTGAACATGTGGGAAATATCAAATTGGAAGAGGTGGTGTGTCACGTGAGGCTGCTTTTCTCTCTTGGTCGCGGAGCTGTGTCCTGGTCGCGGTGTCTTTGTCGCGGAGCCATGTTCCGCGACAAAATTTTGTGCATTAATTCTCCTCTCACAGTCTCAGAATAGTTTTTGGGCGCGGAGCAATTTTTGGGCGCGGAGCACTTTGTCGCGGAGCAACCTTCCGCGACAAAGGTTGATTTTCTCTCTCTCTTGTCTGTCTCGATTTCTTCTCTCCATCTTCTCTTTCCTCTTCATTCTTTCCTCATTATTTCTCCATTTTCTAATTTTTGCTCTCAGAATTCTTCTTCTTCTTGCTTCCTTCTCTCTTCATCGCCATTTTCTTCTTCTTCTTCCAATTTCTGTTTCCAATTTCTTCACTCTATTTCTTTCTGCTTTCTTACATTTTCTTCTTCTGTTTTCTGTTCTCTCTCTTCCATCTTTCTTGCTTCGTTTCAAATTAAGTATTGGGGGTTGGAGATGGCGGCGTCGGAAGGAGACAGAGGCGGGGGGCAGCAGCTGTCCGGCGAAGGGTGGAGAAAATGGAGGCCGCGAGCTTGAGGAAGGCGGCGGCGGCAGAGGGTGCGCGGAGGCTGGGACTCGCGGGAGTCGTCGGAGTTGAAGGGGGCGACGGGAAGGATGGCTGCGAAGATGGGGAAACCCGTGGGTGGCCGGATCTGTGGTGGTGGTTGGCGAGATGGAGATGGGATGAGGATGGAGGTGGCTTGGTCGGGATCGCCGGCCGGCGGCGGAGATGGGTGGCGGTTGGAGAAGGGAGCAGGAAGGGATGGTGGGCGCTGCTCGGGAAGATGAAGGTGGTGGCGGAGGCGGTGGCCGGCGGCGGCGGCGCCGCCGGCGGCAGGTTAGGGTTAGGGTTAGGGTTAGTGGGTAGTTGGGCTAGGGTGTTGGAGTTGGATTGGGCTTCAGGAGATTGGATTGGGCTTGTGTAGTGGGCCTGAGACAAGTATTGGACTGGAATTAATTGTTGTTGGGCTGGCTCCTTGGTGCTAAAATGGATTAATTTGGACTGGATTGGACTTGCAACACTTGGACCAAATTACCTGTAATTAATTTAAATTAACAGTAATTAGTGGACCATTTAATTTAATTATAGCAAAAACAGTAATAGAACTAAATAAACATAAAAATTAAAAATATATACATCAAAATATAAAATAATATAAATATAATATTTTTTTCACTTGATTATTTGGCTAGAGATTCGTTTAATGGACCCGTGTTCCACCGAACAAATATTACTAGACCATAATTATCAAATGTGGGATTTTTAGTATTTTATCATGTTTTTGGGTTTTTTAACATAAAATTAATGAAAATAACAATATTTTTGTGTTTTTCAGTACCAGCTTATTATTTATACAAACTTGCATAAATCTGTTAAATTCAACTGCTTTCTTATTAAAATAAGACCGGAATACGATCAAATGTCCATGTTTAGACACGGAAATAGATTGAAAATAATGGTCAATTTTGGCCATTATCAGTAACCGGATAAATCGAGCTGATGAACGTCTGAGGGATTCAGGTAAGATTGTTCTGATTAATGAAAAAATTGAGTCATCTGAAACTTGTCATCCTTTTTGCAGGAATTGGATCCAAGGAGCGGGAGCTGAAAGCCCAATGGACTTATGCCTCGAGATCGAGTCGAAGATGCATATCCGCTCCGCGGATGATATCTTGGATAAATTCATATTTCATTTTTGTCATTCAAAATTTATCAAAAATTATCAAATTTATGGAATCCCGGTTTGTGCAGGTTTATCCGACAAGATTGATCCGTCTCGAGTAATGACTCTTCCCGCTTTGGAGTCCAAAGCTTTTGAAGGGGGAGAGGATGCCGTAAAAATCCGGATGAACCGAACCGATTACCCGATCCGGTCCAACGAGGATAGAAAAGACCCGACTAAATTGAAGGACCCGGATGGAATCCAATTGTGGATTCCCCAATTTTGAAGCAGTAAGCCATCACCGTCGCCGGAGAGTCGCCGGAAGATGACCGGAGAAGTCGTCGGAGCATCGGAGCATCACCGGAAGGTCAAACGGAGCTCGCCGGAAAGTTGGCCGGAAGTTGGCCGTCGCCGTAAAGTCACCAGAAGATGACCGGAGAAGTCGCCGGAGCACCGGAGCATCACCGGAAGGTCGAACGGAGCTCGCCGGAAAATTGACCGGAAGTTCGCCGGAGGTCGGCCGGAACAACCGCCGGTCGCCGGACAAATTTTGGTCAAAGTCGGAAGATGGTCGGATAATATTAGAGATTAATGTAATAGTATAAGACTTCAAAATTTGGGAGAAGGCCATGTCCCTATCCTTGTGTCCTTAAGCCTGTGTCCCCAACCGACCCTTGTCGCTAAGCGCGTGTCGCCAAGCCACGCATAGGGACAGAGCATTGCTTAGAGACACAGGGTCATGTCCCCAACCACCGTGTCGCCAACCGACCCGTGTCGCTAAGCGCGTGTCGCCAGGCCACGCATAGGGACACAGCCCTGCTTAGAGACACAGGGTCATGTCCCCAGCCACCGTGTCGCCAACCGACCCGTGTCGCTAAGCGCGTGTCGCCAGGCCACGCATAGGGACACAGTCCACGCATAGGGACATAGTCCAGTTGGCGCCCCAGTCGCCAGTTTAGCGACCCAGGCCTTATTTTTCGTCCTTTTTTCGTTTTTCTTCCTTTGTAAGTGTTCCTAGGGGCTTTGGCACTATATATATGCCTCCCCCATCATTTGTAAGACTCATCTTTGGCATGAATATTGAATGAGAACACTTCTCTCTTATTTTCCAAAGATCATTTAGAGTTTGTGGGAACCGAAAACCCTCAATGGAGAGCAATCTCAACCCAACCGTGTTCTAGACTCGGGCTAGTCCACACAATTCGGATTCTTGAAGCAAATCCGGGATCGAACATCCATTGTTGAAGGATTTGGAGGAGACGGTGTTGCCGGGAAAGCTTGCATCTCCATCTCAAGATCTTCTTCAATATTGGAGCTTCCCTATCCTTATTTTTCCTTTCTTGTATTTTGTAAATCTATTGTATTTCTTTGTCGATCCATGGCATACTAATTTGGTATCAGAGCTTAACAAAGAATCAATAGTTTAAACTCCCCATTTGGAAGCACCTTCCATTTGGCAATATCTATTTCATCCATTCTAGGGGACATGCTGCCCAAATTTTTCCACAATCCATCAAAAACTCGAAAACTCAAAAATACTATTCTGGACAGAATCTCTTTTGCCATTTTCTGAACTGGTCCGTTTGAATCTCTGAAATCTGAATACATATTTGGAATCCTCTCGTCGAGTAGATGAATTTTCATATATCGTTTGCTCAAATCCGAGTTCGGATGACAAAGTTATGCTAGTTTGAAGTTCTTGTGTGTTCTTCACCAAAAATCCGAAAATCTGCATATTTTGGTCTTTGATCTTGTGTTTTCTTGTGTTTGTTGTTAGTTTTTCCATATTTTGATTCTCATATGTGAATGTTTGCATTTGGAATGTGTTCATGTGATTAATTGGATAATATGCAACTAAAATTCCAAGTGAGTGTTCATATGTGTTCTTGAGTGTTCAAGTCATCTTCATAATTTTCTTGGGAGCTTCAAGTTTGATTCAAAATCTGAAGTATGTCCATGTGTTAAGGGAGACACAATCATGAGCTAGTTGGAAGAAAATCAAAAGTTGACAAGCTAGATTGCCTTGAGCCGCACAAGAGTAATTGGGGATTTGATTTGTAAGATATTGTGCTACGGTGGACCCCACACGCCCATCTTCTATTGTCCCATGCACGTACACATCAAAAATTGGGAGGGTTGAAGTCAAAAATTGTGGGCTGTCCCTAAGCTCTCTTGTGTCCCTAAGCATACACTTGTGTCCTTAGACACTTGTGTCCCTAAGCTCTCTTGTGTCCCTAAGCATACACTTGTGTCCTTAGACACTTGTGTCCCTAAACCCCTTGTCCCTATACATTTGTGTCCTTAGACACTTGTGTCCCTAAACACCCTTGTCCCTATACACTTGTGTCCCTAAACAACTTGTGTCCTTAACCTTTCACGACACGCCCTTTCGCGACAAAGCGCCCCACCTTGCGACGGTTCATCTCTCCATTTGAGCAATATTTTTCAAAATTTTTCCTAAGTCGGATATACACAGTTGGCACTTGGTTCCTCTGATTTATTTTAAATCACGAACACAGAGTTGAAATTTTAATCGGGCAATGTTCCGCTCTTAACATTTCTCTCATAACAAGTGAAACCGAGCTGTTGAAATTCCTCCGGAAAATTTTATCTGCTATATTGGAGAGAACTGTTGAAAATTTTTGTCGCGTACCGATAATGGGAAACCTTGTGCGATCATATTTGGGAGTCGAGTGTTGTGAGCTACCACTTTTCAAATTTTGGTGAGTTCACTTTTATATTGTGAGGTCTTGGAATTAATTGATTGCAATTGCCATTTAAAACCGTGACATAATTTCATTGCATTGCATTTCACATATTTCCTAGCGTTTGTTGATTGAGTCGGACATTGCATTTGTATCTTGCATTGTGCGTATATAAATTCAAGCACCGATTCTCCAACTCAATAGTGGAATTATATCCGGAAGAGCCTCCCAAGAACTGAATTGTGTTTCGAACCCGAGTTTTCAACACCAAGGGTTTGAGATTTGTGTGAGGAAAAATATTCCATATATTTTATATTATATTTTATATTCTAATCTTTTATAAATATATCTAGAATATTTTGTGAGATGGCAGGTAATGCAGAACTGATGGAATTCTTGAAAGGCATGAAGCAGGAGTTCAATTCCAAATTCGAAACGCTTCACCAAAAATTTGATCACCTTGAAAATAAATTTGATGTCTTAAATCATGAATTTTCAAGTCTCGAAAAACAGGTGGACAACAAAATCCAGAAGGAGCATACCAGTCTCTCTTCCGATCTGCATGAGAAATTAAGCAAGGTTGCCACCGAAGGTCAGAGAAAGATTAACAGTTCACTACTGAGGGTGAACGAGAAAATTGCCGAAGTTACTGATGACTTCGAGGGAAAAGTTGAAGCTCTTACTGGTGCACTGGACCAGCAAGCCACTGATTTACAAGAGCATATCATAATTTCTTCAACTGAGCTAGAGTTACGAATGGATGCCACTGCATCATTTTTCAGAAAATATGTTAAGGAGTTTTCTGAGAAAAATGGCCAGAAGTTAATTGAAAGGGTCAAGAAACTGCTCTGTCAAGCTGAACGAAATTGGACTGAAAAATTGGAGGACAAGATTGAGGAACTAGCCGGACAGATAGATGGAAAATTGGAGTATGAACTGGAACAATTGGGAGACAGGCTAGAAGCTCAAATTCGAGAACGAGCCGAAGAAGTAACAAATGACGATTTGATGGCTCGTTGTTCCACCAAGCTTACACAGGAAGTCCTTCGACACAGGGAAGAACTTTCTGAATTACTTCATTCTAAATATGATGCATTATTTGATAGCCTCACGTCCAAAATAAATTTCATTGCAGAAGAGGTTGATCACCAAATTGTGGATCCACAATCAATATACGACCAAGTAATGGATACGGTGAAGCAAAAACTTCAGCATACCCTGGATGTACAGATAGCAGACATTCTTGAAGAGGAATTCAATTTCAAAAGGCCAGCAAAATCCTCAAAGCATCCAAGGGCCGTCGCTGTGAAAGAAAGGAAATCTCCCCCACCGGATAAGGAACAGGTGTATGATAGAGGCCGAACAGAAGGGAACCTAGAATTAAAGCCAAATTCTCCACAATTGTCATTGTCCCATATCAAGTTCCGAGGGTATCCTGATCCACAAAGATACCTTGAATGGAAGGAACATATGGAGGACGTCCTGAAGTGTCAATCCTACACTGAAACTGAGGTTTTTCAAATAGCCACTCAAAGCTTTCGAGGGATGGCCCTAGATTGGTGGCTATCAACGGTCAAGAGAATGCAACGGGAAGGATTTAACCCCGTCGCCACATGGGCACAGCTGATCAAGATAATGGACCGAAAATATTTACCAGAAGAGCTCAGAGCCGAGGACGCTTCAGAATATCATGCCATAGTGCAGGGTAACGCCTCAGTGAAAGCATACGCCAAAACGTTTATCGATCTGAAAAGACGATCAGGCCAAGAAGAAACTGCGAAACAAGAATCGCAGCATTTCCTGACAGGCCTACGGATAGAAATTTTTGAGCGCATGCGATCCAGGTATAAAACTCTTGATCAAGTCATAGATGAAGCATTAATTGTTGAAAAACATCTGCAGGACGAGCTCAAAGGGGTCAAGCTCGGAACTCCAACCACGGTTAAACCAGTAACCAGCCCGATGCCCACTGCGAAGCCAAAGACGAACATGTCATCTTGTGAATATTGTTTCCGTCCAGGACATGACATTGAATTTTGTCTAAGCAAGCCGTTGGATGAGCTTAAGGCCAAAGAAGAGCAAGAGCAAAAGCGGAAGTACCAGTTGAAGGGCAAAGGAAAAATGATCGTCGAGATAGGGGATGATTCGAGCAAATCTGCATTGATACTTGGGGATGACCAAAATTCTTCGTCATCAGTGCTCATCCCTACGATCAATTCTACCAAAGTGCTAGAACCCACAGCAACCGAAACTGGACAAAGGGAGAACCTATTTCACTATCATTGCAAAATCTTTGATAATTTAGCATTATTTATTGTTGATAGTGGTAGTTGTTCTAATGTCATTAGCTTGCATGCGGTGTACAGGTTTAAATTGACAACCGAGGACCACCCGAATCCATATTGTTTGCAATGGGTGAACAACAGCGGAAAATCAAAGGTTGTCAAGCGCGCAAAAGTTCCAATCTCTATTGGCACATATTCCGATGAAATCTACTGTGATGTGATGCCAATGAATACATGCCATATACTGCTAGGTCGACCATGGTTGTATGACAACAATGTTGCCTACCAAGGGCGAGTGAATTTGATAACATTCACCCATGATCAGAAGGAGTACAACATCAGATCATTGTCGCCCGACATTGTTCGAGTTAACCGTGAGAGACTTTTAAGAGAAATGCAACAGGAGGAGCGGGACTTCCAGGCCAGGACGAAACAACTCCCACCGAATTCAACCGCGCTATGTTCTGAGGAATTGGTCACTGGGAGCCTACCTCGAATTTGTTCTTTAAATTTTTACGATTCTGAACAGTTCCCTGAGTTTGAAACCGGTACTGCATTTGACATAGTTCATACTTCTACAGGTAACCGGATAAATCGAGCTGATGAACGTCTGAGGGATTCAGGTAAGATTGTTCTGATTAATGAAAAAATTGAGTCATCTGAAACTTGTCATCCTTTTTGCAGGAATTGGATCCAAGGAGCGGGAGCTGAAAGCCCAATGGACTTATGCCTCGAGATCGAGTCGAAGAAGCATATCCGCTCCGCGGATGATATTTTGGATAAATTCATATTTCATTTTTGTCATTCAAAATTTATCAAAAATTATCAAATTTATGGAATCCCGGTTTGTGCAGGTTTATCCGGCAAGATTGATCCGTCTCGAGTAATGACTCTTCCCGCTTTGGAGTCTAAAGCTTTTGAAGGGGGAGAGGATGCCATAAAAATCCGGATGAACCGAACCGATTACCCAATCCGGTCCAACGAGGATAGAAAAGACCCGACTAAATTGAAGGACCCGGATGGAATCCAATTGTGGATTCCCCAATTTTGAAGCAGTAAGCCATCACCGTCGCCGGAGAGTCGCCGGAAGATGACCGGAGAAGTCGTCGGAGCATCGGAGCATCACCGGAAGGTCAAACGGAGCTCGCCGGAAAGTTGGCCGGAAGTTGGCCGTCGCCGGAAAGTCACCGGAAGATGACCGGAGAAGTCGCCGGAGCACCGGAGCATCACCGGAAGGTCGAATGGAGCTCGCCGGAAAATTGACCGGAAGTTCACCGGAGGTCGGCCGGAACCACCGCCGGTCGCCGGACAAATTTTGCTCAAAGTCGGAAGATGGTCGGATAATATTAGAGATTAATGTAATAGTATAAGACTTCAAAATTTGGGAGAAGGCCATGTCCCTATCCTTGTGTCCTTAAGCATGTGTCCCCAACCGACCCTTGTCGCTAAGCGCGTGTCGCCAAGCCACGCATAGGGACACAGCCCTGCTTAGAGACACAGGGTCATGTCCCCAACCATCGTGTCGCCAACCGGCCCGTGTCGCTAAGCGCGTGTCGCCAGGCCACGCATAGGGACACAGCCCTGCTTAGAGACACAGGGTCATGTCCCCAGCCACCGTGTCGCCAACCGACCCGTGTCGCTAAGCGCGTGTCGCCAGGCCACGCATAGGGACACAGTCCACGCATAGGGACACAGTCCAGTTTGGCGCCCCAGTCGCCAGTTTAGCGACCCAGGCCTTATTTTTCGTCCTTTTTTCGTTTTTCTTCCTTTGTAAGTGTTCCTAGGGGCTTTGGCACTATATATATGCCTCCCCCATCATTTGTAAGACTCATCTTTGGCATGAATATTGAATGAGAACACTTCTCTCTTATTTTCCAAAGATCATTTAGAGTTTGTGGGAACCGAAAACCCTCAATGGAGAGCAATCTCAACCCAACCGTGTTCTAGACTCGGGCTAGTCCACACGATTCGGATTCTTGAAGCAAATCCGGGATCGAGCATCCATTGTTGAAGGATTTGGAGGAGACGGTGGTGCCGGGAAAGCTTGCATCTCCATCTCAAGATCTTCTTCAATATTGGAGCTTCCCTATCCTTATTTTTCCTTTCTTGTATTTTGTAAATCTATTGTATTTCTTTGTCGATCCATGACATACTAATTTGGTATCAGAGCTTAACAAAGAATCAATAGTTTAAACTCCCCATTTGGAAGCACCTTCCATTTGGCAATATCTATTTCATCCATTCTAGGGGACATGCTGCCCAAATTTTTCCACAATCCATCAAAAACTCGAAAACTCAAAAACACTATTCTGGACAGAATCTGTTTTGCCATTTGCTGAACTGGTCCGTTTGAATCTCTGAAATCTAAATACATATTTGGAATCCTCTCGTCGAGTAGATGAATTTTCATATATCGTTTGCTCAAATCCGAGTTCGGATGACAAAGTTATGCTAGTTTGAAGTTCTTGTGTGTTCTTCACCAAAAATCCGAAAATCTGCATATTTTGGTCTTTGATCTTGTGTTTTCTTGTGTTTGTTGTTAGTTTTTCCATATTTTGATTCTCATATGTGAATGTATGCATTTGGAATGTGTTCATGTGATTAATTGGATAATATGCAACTAAAATTTCAAGTGAGTGTTCGTATGTGTTCTTGAGTGTTCAAGTCATCTTCATAATTTTCTTGGGAGCTTCAAGTTTGATTCAAAATCTGAAGTATGTCCATGTGTTAAGGG
Source organism: Hygrophila difformis (assembly GCA_030278955.1). NCBI lineage: Eukaryota > Viridiplantae > Streptophyta > Magnoliopsida > Lamiales > Acanthaceae > Hygrophila > Hygrophila difformis. The sequence goes on along the minus strand of JAOANR010000007.1, from coordinate 34,005,118 downwards.
AGACACAATCATGAGCTAGTTGGAAGAAAATCAAAAGTTGACAAGCTAGATTGCCTTGAGCCGCACAAGAGTAATTGGGGATTTGATTTGTAAGATATTGTGCTACGGTGGACCCCACACGCCCGTCTTCTATTGTCCCATGCACGTACACATCAAAAATTGGGAGGGTTGAAGTCAAAAATTGTGGGCTGTCCCTAAGCTCTCTTGTGTCCCTAAGCATACACTTGTGTCCTTAGACACTTGTGTCCCTAAGCTCTCTTGTGTCCCTAAGCATACACTTGTGTCCTTAGACACTTGTGTCCCTAAACCCCTTGTCCCTATACATTTGTGTCCTTAGACACTTGTGTCCCTAAACACCCTTGTCCCTATACACTTGTGTCCCTAGACACTTGTGTCCCTAAACAACTTGTGTCCTTAACCTTTCACGACACGCCCTTTAGCGACAAAGCGCCCCACCTTGCGACGGGTCATCTCTCCATTTGAGCAATATTTTTCAAAATTTTTCCTAAGTCGGATATACACAGTTGGCACTTGGTTCCTCTGATTTATTTTAAATCACGAACACAGAGTTGAAATTTTAATCGGGCAATGTTCCGCTCTTAAAATTTCTCTCATAACAAGTGAAACCGAGCTGTTGAAATTCCTCCGGAAAATTTTATCTGCTATATTGGAGAGAACTGTTGAAAATTTTTGTCGCGTACCGATAATGGGAAACCTTGTGTGATCATATTTGGGAGTCGAGTGTTGTGAGCTACCACTTTTCAAATTTTGGTGAGTTCACTTTTATATTGTGAGGTCTTGGAATTATTGGATTGCAATTGCCATTTTGTACATACAAGCGCTGATTGTAAAATCCAAAGTGGGCAACGGCCGGCATAAAGAAACTTACGTTGGAGGACGAATGGTAGAGCTGGCGCCGGCCAGCGGCGCACCGACGGTCGATTCGAAAGGCCGGAGCCGCTGAGGTTCCTCAACGATAGCGCGAATTGAGGCGGGTCGTAGAAGACAACAGACGCACAAGTCAGAACGAAGCGCACGCAAGGGCTGTGGCGCGAGGAGTCGACAGCGGCGGTGGAATGCAGAAATCCTCAGCTTCAACAAATAAGAAGAAGACGGTGAAATACGAAGAACACATGATTTTGAGGAGTTGGAGCGATTCGATTGAAGAAGCGTAGAATTTTGAGAGAGAGAGAGAGAGAGGGGAAGACGAGGAGGTATTCTGCAATTCGATTGAAGAAGCGTAGAACGGTGCACATTAGGGTTGAAAACATAGCACGGGTCGGGGCGGTTTGTATATATATATAAGATATATATATATATTAAACCATTGGTGAATTTTTATAGACTTTTGCATTTTTTAATTTATTAATTTTAGATTTTTACATTTATTTATTTATTCATTAAAGATTTTTAGTTTTTGAAATATTTGGTATTTCCAATTTATATGGAATTCCCACAATATTCACTTTTAAAAAAGATTTGAAATTTTATACGTATATATTATTTTGTATTTTTTAGTTTATTAATTTTAAATTTTCGCATTTATTTATAGAATATGCATTTTCAGTTTTTATACCATAGGATTAATATGACGAGGTTCTATATGGGCAACTAAGAATTATGTTGCGTTTCTGTTTCAATATTGTGATGATATTGTAATGCATGTAACTTTGTGTAGGTTTGGGTCTCCATTTTTAATTATATTTTTTGGTAAATGATGTAATCAAAATGTACATTACACATTATATTTATTTATTCATGTTACATTAGATATATTAATGTGTATATGACAATCCAAATTTTTTTTGGTGAATAATGCCTCAACGGCTGCTAGAAGAAGTAAAAAAAGAAAAAAAAAAAAGAAAAAATAAAGAAAAAGAAAGCACTAAGCAACAAAAAACCAACATAAACAATCAGACTCCGCAATTAATTGCGAAGCACTCCAACTCCATCCTTATCATCATGCAGCAATGTAAGCACTTGGTCTGGCGGAAACGCCCAAGTAGTAAAGAACAGATCATCCGAACACGCCATCTTAGCTAACGCATCCGCCACTCTATTCCCCTCCCAGAAAATATGTCTGATGTCGCAACTCTCAAATTTTGCCTTCAAGGCTCGGATAGCCTTGACGAGCGGCCAGAACCTATGACTCCTCTTCTCCAATTTCTGAATCAAGTTGAATGCTTCCAACGAGCCCGTGTAACAGGTGACTCTTTGCTCTTTTTTCACATGCACCAACTGTAACCCCTTCAATAAACCATAAAGTTCCACCTCCAAGATCGTCCTAGCGCCGAGCTGTCCTCCAACCGCGCCCTTCCAGTCACCCTCCCAGGTCCGACACACCGCAGCATAGCTTCTGCGCCGCCCGTCCTCCTTGACACTACCATCGGAATGCACCACCACACCCCTCTCCACACCTTGATGCCATCGAACAAGTATACCGCGACCCTCCTCCCGACTTCCAGCACTTCCAGCACGTATCAGGGCCGCCTTCAAGACCTCAATCGCCCCTAGCCGCGCCCTCTGCAAGGAAGCCGTTGCCCTGAAAACCCTATTATTCCTCTCCCTCCATGCAATCCACACCCCCGCCAAGAAAGTGTAGCCTCGTCTCTTGACCATAAAGTGTAGCCAGTGTCTAACCGCCCCTTGTGTCATCTCCGGAATCGAGGATACCTCAGGAACCCCTAACACCCTCCAGGTAAGTTTGATCCATTGACACTCAAAAAGTGCATGCTTCCAATCTTCCACACAACTCCCACAGATCGTACAAAGCGGGGATGAAGCAATATTGCGATGGTATCTAACCGCATTAGTGGGCAGCGAGCCCTGCGCAATAAGCCAAAAAACCAATCCCAGCTTCTCCGGAATCCCCTTGCTCCACATCCAACGCCACCCTACACAGCCCTCCACCTCTCCTCTAATCCATCGGTACCCCGACTTGACACTGTAAGTGCCCGACCCTTCCATACGCCAATGTAACACATCCGGCACTCCCTCAATAAGTAAAGGGCACGGTGAACTCTTGATCACCTCCTTTAGCTCCGTTGGAACCCACGTATACAGACCCTCCAGATCTGACAATCCCAATTTTTAGTCTTTCAAAGATTTTAATTTTCAATTTATATAGAGTTCCCATAATTTCCAATTTATATAGAGTTTCCAATTTAAAAGATTTGGAACATCAAATTTATATGGAATTCGAAATGTATATATGGAATTTATATTATTAGAAGATAGGAAAAAAGGCCAAATATATCCTTTTTGTTTAAAAAAAAGCCAAATCTATCCTTTTTCTATTTTATTACCGAATTTATCCTCTACATATGCTAATTATATCCGGAAATATCCTAAATTCACTAATCGTGGAATGTCTGCTGACGTGGCAATAAATTAACTTAAACCCTACACGCTGGATCGAATTTGAAGTGTGTCTCAATTAGGGCTGGGGAAAAATACCGAATATATTGTATACCGCACATACTATATCGAAAAAATACCGAAAATATCGAAATTTTCGGTATACCATAATTTTCGGTATGGTATCATACCGTACCGTAAGATTTCGGTACGGTAACGGTATAAATTTTTTGATACCGCGGTATATCGCTACCGTACCGAACTTTGGTATATACCACGGTTTCGGTATATACTGTGATACCGTTATATACCTTAATATCGGTATGTTGGTATATAGCGAATGTTCGGTATGCCGGTATATACCGCAATCCCGGTATGTCGGTATGTAGTGAATATTCGGTATGTCGGTATATACCGCGATACTGTATGTCGGTATGTACTGAATGTTCGGTATAGCGGTATATACCGAACTTACCGGAATGTCGTTATGGAAATATTTCATACCGAAACTTGCGGTATACCGAAGATCGGTATACCGAAATGTTCGATACGGTAACGGTATGAAATTTTTCATACCGTAAAGTTCGGTAAGGTATACGGTAAGGAAAAAATTTTTCGGTATGATACCGTACCGAAAATTACGGTATACCGAAAATTTCGATATTTCTTTTTTCGATACGGTATGTGCGGTATGCGGTATACTCGGTATTTTTCCCCAAGCCCTAATTGAGAGACACATCAGATCCCATCCAGCGTGTAGGGTTTAAGTTAATTTATTGTCACGTCAGCAGCCATTCCACGATTAGTGAATTTAGGATATTTCCGGATATAATTAGCATATGTAGAGGATAAATTCAGTAATAAAATAAAAAAAGGATAGATTTGGCTTTTTTTTAAAACAAAACGGATATATTTGGCCTTTTTTCCTTAGAAGATACATTAATGAATATAAAAAATTATTTGTATATATTAATTAATCATGTATATGTAAGCCATATTTTCACAAAAATATGTCAATTCTCCTAAAAGTAATATCCAATTATATAATTGCTAATCGTTAAAAATAGGTATGTTTTATAATTATATTATTCTAATTGTATATAAATATATATTAAATAATATAAATCTCATATATGTTTTTTATATTAAAAATAATACAAAAGAATTATAATTATTAAGGGAATTGTGAAAATTCATATTCTCTGGATAATTGGTATATAGTAAATTAATTATTCTCATAAAGTATATTATAAATAAAATAATCGAGTATATAAAGAGTTATTGGGTGCAAATAGATCCATCAGTTAATAAAGAATGAAAGTTTTTAAATGTTTTAAGAAATACTTCATCCGTTTTATAATAAGTGTAACACTAGGAAATGACATGGGATTTAAGGCAAGTAATAAAATTGATTTAGTTGAAAAATTACAATAATTAAATAAATAAAATAAGATGAGTCATATTTGACTTATTTATTTTGATTCTTATTTTAATGAATATCAAAAATTAATAATTTCAGTATAATTAGTAAAAATTATTAACCTTCAAAACATTCCAAATATGGTAACCTAGCACTTATTTCCAAACACCCAAAAAAGGAATGTATAACACTTAAAAAAAAATGGAGGAAGTAATTCAGTAATATATATTTTAGCAGATTCGCAATTGACGAAAAAAACAAATATAAATCTAGCTTTTTTATAAATTGAAAGGTTAATTGATGCAAATTCTATAGGTTTGAAATTTTTCTCTTGAATACCGGTATTGAATGAAGTTTTAACGTTTAAAACAGATAATCTATTGATACTAGAAGAGACATATTATAATAAGGAAGAAATGAAGGCGGATCATACTAAACTATTACATTTGTTGATTGACGAGCAGAAGAATATTTAAAATAAATAATGTCCGTAGTTGATAGTGATGATGGTTGATTCTTTTTTTCTTTGCCTGGTAGAACTGACAAGACATTTATTGATAATTTATCTAGAAAACATTATGTTTAGCTCTTCATGGGAGAGGTGATATTGTGCTGTCTATAGCATCCAGTGGAATATCTCTACTCCTTCCAATAGGTAAGATTGCACATTCTAGATTTGGTATTCCTCTAGATTGTGACGAGAATTCTACCTGTAAAAAACTTACTCTAGAAAATTATTTAACCTTCTTCTCATTAAAACAAATCTCAATATTTGGGATGAAATTCTTGATTGATAGAATGATTATGAGCCCGTCTGAATTAACCAAATTCCCCATTCAATTTTAGAAGAAAATATTCTCACTCGCAGTTTGTTTTACTATGACTTTAAAAAAGGAAGAAAAAAAAGTCAATGTCAAGTCGTTAAAGAAAGTTTGACTCTATCTTTAAAAACCAGTTTTTACCCATGTCAGTGATATATTGCAATATTTCGTGTCACTTGAAAGAGGGGACTCAAAGTATTAATATGTAATCAAGATGGATTAACTCAAGATATTACTAGAAATGTTGTTTACAATGAAAATTATATATGACAGAAATTTCACAATGAATACTTCATGTAGGTGATGGTAATTGATAAAGCCGACATTGATCTTGGAGATGTACAATTAAATGTGACATTTCCAGATGATAATTTTATAAAATCTACGGGAGATCCTATAGAGGTAATTGTTGAGAGTACTAATACAAATATAAACCAGCACCATTTCAAATCCAGACATTTTTACTGTATATTAACCCCTACCAATGAGATTTTTGATACGATCAATGATTATATCATGGAACGTATGCCTGAAGTGAAAATGTATGGTCTAGCAATATTTTTCAAGAGGATGAAAGCATGGATAATATCAATGAATTATTTTCACTGGAATATCTAAACACGATCAATTAGTCTGGATTACCAAATCATGAAATATAATTGAATGAGTGTAATACCCGTTAATTTTAGGATATAAAATAAGAATTTAATCCGATGAGAAAAGAGGTCTTGTTTCCGGGAACCCGTAAAATCGAAAATGTACGGAAGTCGAAAGAAAACCCAAGACCGACGGACTTAAGATTTCAAACATGAAATCAATTTAAGTCGGGATAAAAATTAGGGTAGGAATCACAAATCCGAAAAGATCCCGGAAAGTCGAGCCGAAAACACGAAAGGATAGAAACCCGAAAGAGAGGAGGAAAAGACCCGACGGATCGAATCGCCCGTACCCGCCTGGACCGAGGTCCAGCGGAGGCCGCGCGCTGGCCGCGCGGTGTTTGGCCTTACAGCGCGCCACCACCGCATGGCACCACAGAATCCGGCCATTCACGCGTTTTCGGCGATTTCTTGCCAAAATTACAACACCCGATGATGGAAAGTAGATTTTGGACGGGGGAAAGAGTATTAGGACGACCTAGGGTTAATCTCCACCCCATTGTCAGCCTCCCAAACCTCCTCTACTCTCTCAAACTCTCCCAAAGCCAAAACACCCTTCCGACGAATTTCCGACGACTCCCGGCGACCAACGACGACCGTAGGAACGTGTAGATCAAGGTTTACATCCCTTAGATCATTGGTAAGGAGTACTCAGATTCCTTTTCTCATTTTTATCTCCAATCCTTAATCTAACTTTCGAATATTGGAGTCGTAAACACGTTCGTGACCGAAGGAGGAAGAGAACGTGGGCAAGGATCCGTTCGTAGTAGCGTTGGACGAGCCGAGCAACCCTAGGACGACTCGAGAACACCATCACTGTAAGTTGATGCCTTTCATATCAATACGGGTGGCTTACGGGCGTCCGATTTAGTCACGTTGTAACGAAACGTAAAAACCGAACCTAAAAACCCTATCTTGCGCAATTTTTGAAATCCGATTAAAACTCATATTTGGAGAATCCAATCCGAGAAACTCAAAACTAGAATTTTGTTCCTAACACATTATTCTAGGTTGTGTAAAAATTTCAGCCATTTTCATCAAGGTTTGCTACCACAAAACGATCCGAACATAAACTGCCTTGAAAAACGTTTTCGAAAAACTGACAGTGTTGATGTCCGAACTTGATGAACCCGTTTCTATATTTTCTAGTCCGATTTGATCTTTGAAATCTAAATGAAACTTGTAGATAATTATGTCTACTATGTGCATATAAAATTTCAGAATTTTTGGAGTCCATTTGATATGTCAAAACGCCGATTTTCTAAACTGTGGTAGTCCTGAATCCTGACAGCGTACATGTTGTGCAATAAACTCGACTTTTGACATGTTTCCTCAACTTATTTGAAATCGTTAAAACACGAAAGTTGTTCGTTAGGGTGTTTTTGATATACCGTGAAAATTTCAGAATTTTTGGACTTGAAGCGAATTTTAAAATTAAAAAGGCGTAAACTGTGACGCCAAATGATTTTAAATCGATGAGATTTTGAAATTTCGAAACAAACGGTCGAGACCTTGAAATACGATACATCTATACTTTTGAAAAATCCCGTTACACTAAATTGAAACATATGAGATACTTGGCGGAGGGTGAGTGCTCTGCAGGGTGCCCCTTTAGCCTTTCTCTTCGGGCCTATAATGGACGAGAGAAATTAGATGAGATATTACGCCGAACGGCGGGAGATACATGGCCTACACCCTCGGGATTGTCCATATGGATTTCCCCGAGGCTCCGAAGTGTTTGGTGTAGGCAGATACGGCTGCGGCCGCCGGATGTGTAATACCCGAGATTTTGATTGGGGTCCGAAGGAATAAAATTAGTTTCTTAATCCGATCAAGGTCGAATTATCTCCGAGAAGAAGAAAATAATTTATCACAATAAATTATTGCTCGGAAATGAAACGCCGATAGATTCAAAAATTAAAAATGGAATAAAAGAGAAAAAGGAAGCCCGAAGACATTCCATGAATTGAGTCAAAATGATTGGAATTTAATTCAAGAAGGAAAAGAATTATAATTCCAAGAACCCCTGAAGTCGGAAGTATTTTAATTACACAAGTTATTGCACGGGAGTCAAAAGACGACGAATTGGAAGACGACGAACCCAAGACCGACGGACTTAAGATTTCAAACATGAAATTCATTTGAGTCGAGATAAATTTAAGATAAGAATTTATAATCCGAGAATGACCCGAAAAATCGAGCCCGAAAACGTAGGAGGACAGAAGTTCGAAAGAGAGGAGAAAAGGCCCGACGGGATCGCACGGCCCAGACCAGGCCGCGCGCTCTCCGTGCGGTTTTTGGCTAGAAACCGCGCAAACCCCGCGCCACCAAGACAGCAGCTGTGACATGACGCGTTTTGGCGATTTTCTTACCATATTTTCGTGTCCTGACGATGGAAACTCGATCACCAACGGGGGAAAGGTATTATGGACGAAATTTTGGTGATCCTAATACCCTTTACCAGATTTTCTAACCCCCATTCACCCTCCAAACCACCTCTAAACTCTCTCAAACTTCTCTCAAACCGAAAACCCCATATTCTCTTGTGTTCTTGCCTTCCGATCACTTTCCGACGAACAAACCGGAGAAAGGATGACGTGGAGAGGAAGTATTCAGACCCTAGATAGTGGTAAGATGAAGTCTTGAACTTCGTTTCATAGTTTTCGTCGGATTTAGATTCTAACTTATGGTTTTTATTCTCAAAAACACAAATCGGAGCCAAAGGAAGAAGAATCGACTTGAGGAGATTCGTTCGTGACATCCCGTGGATTCCGGATGACCCCGTGACCTCCTAGACATCATCCCCACTGTAAGTTAATACTTACTTGGTTTTGGGTGAATTAAAATACAACTAAACATATGGATTTAATAACTCTAAAATCTGTCAACACGAAAAACCCTCGGCGCAACAATTTTGTGTGAATTTTTCGAACCCTTAGAACTGCTCAAACAGAAAAACGTAAAACATGCAAAACGTTCCCAAGACATAGATCTAGTTCGTGTAAAATTTTCATAATTTTTCATTGCATTTTGATATCCGAAAACGGCCAAGAACCAACCTGCCTTGAGATTCGAACTTGAAACTGTGACAGGTTTGAAATCGAACCAAAACCCCTTTTTCGAGAGTTCAAACTGGAAACCTCAAAACTAGACTTTTAATCCTAACACATAAATCTAGGTTGTGTAAAAGTTTCAGACATTTTCGTTGATGTTTGCTATCTCAAATCGCATCGAATATAAACTGTTTTGACAACACGTTTTCGAAATCTGCCTGTGAACATGTCCAAACTTGATGAGCCTGTTTCTATATTTTCTAATTCGATTTGATCTTTGCAATCTAAATGAAAGTTGTAGATAATCATGTCTAGTATGTGTGTTTAAAATTTCAGAATTTTTGGAGTCCATTTGATATGTCAAAAACTCGATTTTCTAAACTGTGTTAAAACTGCTACCGGACAGTGAACTATTTTTGCATTAAACTCGATTTTTGACATGTTTCCTCAACTTATTTCGAAATTGTTAAAACACAAAAGTTGTTCGTTAGGGTGTTTTTGATAAACTGCGAAAATTTCAGATTTTTCGGACTTGAAACGAATCTTTAAATTAAAAAGGCGTAAACTGTGACGCCAAATGACTTTTAAATCGAGAGATTTTAAAATTTCGAAACGAACGATCAAAGATTTGAAATACGATGCATCTATACTTTTGAAAAACCCCGATAGATTAAATCAAAACGATACATGAGATACTATGGTGGAGGGTGAGTGCTCTGCAGGGTGCCCCTCTAGCCTTTCTCTTCGGGCCTATAATGGACGAGAGAATTTAGATGAGATATTACACCAATCGGCGGGAGATACATGGCCTACACTCTCGGGATTGTCCGTATGGACTTCCCGAGGCTTCGGAGTGTTACTGGGTATGGCAGATACGGCTGCAGGCTGCCGGATCACGGGCTATACAAGATACTTACGACACGGCTGCGGCCGCCGGATCACCGGCTATACAAGATACTTACGACACGGCTGCGGCCGCCGGATCACCGGCTATACAAATTATTAAGAAATGGTTACGTAACGGGGAAATAAAAGATTTAATATTTTTAAGTATTTATTTATTTATGCCCGTCTGTAAGTTATGCATTTAAAATTATGTCTTTAAATTTTCATATCTTATTAAATTGTTATTATGGATTAAATGCATGTTCAAGTACACAATTAAATTATTAATTTTAAATTGATAGATGAATTGTTAGTATGCATGCCTCGGAGTAAAAATTTAATTATTAAACCTCTCTATACGTGTGTTAAATTATGATCTTGTGGAAATCCTTGTCCTTTCAAATATGTAATTAAATTATTATTAGATGAATAAAATTTAAATCATGTCTTGTATGCACATGTTTTTCTTAAATCTAATTAAAGATTTTGAAACCCCTTGATCATAGTAGGTGTTAACTTACTCAGCACGTTTTGCTGACCAAACCATATTTCTTTTTTTCCTTTTTCTTTCAGAGTATGAGGATTATGCATTATCATATGCATACATGGGAACATTCGGGGAAAACTCTATTTTTAAATTCCTGCATTCAATTACAACTTGCATGAACGGGCCTGTTTAACCCGTGTTTTGGCCATGTCGGCCCTATACTTAAATTCCGCTGCATTATACATATGTAAATATTACTTTCTGCTGCAACTTTGATATTATGATTTTTAAATTATATTATAATGAGCTGTTTGAATATTTTAAATTCTGAAAAACCATAGCCTTGCATCTCTTTAGCAAGCTCGGAGAAACCGTGTCTTGCTAGGGAGGTGTGGCGGTGACATCCCGGCCTGGGTTATCAAATCCGGGATGTTACAAAGTGGTATTAGAGCCCGGAATATTTTTCAACTATTATTTTTAAGTATTATTATTTTTAAAATTATTATTTCTAAACTAGTAATATATTTTAAACAGCCCAATCATTATTTTGAAGTTAAGGCCCAAATTTTTAACCCTAAAATTTTTAGAAGCCCAAATGTTTTCTTTTAAGAAGCTCAAGAAATTATTTTTAGCCCAATACTTTATATACTTACTATTGTGGGCTCAATTTTCTTTAAGCCCAATTATTTTGACCCAATACACTTGTTTTACTCAAGCCCAAATAATTTATTTCTTTTGGCCCAATATAGTGGCCCAAATGTTTTACCCTTATTCTTTTAAAATCTATCCATGGAATAAATTTATTTTTAAAACCCATGGATAAATAAATACATGCGTAAATTAAAATTTTATTGGGGGGATTTCATATGCATATGCATACATAAATATTTGTACTAACCTCTTATGTGAATCGTATGTGGTACCTAAACTTCTCACTCTAGTGTTCGACATGACCTTGAGACTTGACTTAGAAGCGCTAACTTGAGACTAACTTTGCCTTAGTCCTAGATCTTGATCACTTAGAAACTCATCTTCGCGTGCTTAATAACAGAAAATGGCACCTAAAGGAAGACCTAACAATCCACCTATCCCACCCAACACCAACGAAGGGCCACGACAACCCGATGAACCAGTACAAGACGTTAGTGCACCCAATCAAGGAGGGGAAGTAGCCTCCATGCCTAAGAACTTAAGTGACCGATTGAGAACTATAGAGGAAGCTGTGGTTGTCTTGGGAAACGCACTAATCAACCAAGGGCAAGGCAAGAGGAAACGGGACCACAGAACCGATAATTACTCAGGAAGGAACCATATTCGGGGAGGCCCTAATAGACCACCTCAAGGCAACAGTGGAGGAAACAGAGGGATAGTTTTCAACCATGGTGACTATATGCCACCATGCCCAAAATGTGGTAACCCACATTATGCGCGAGGATGCCCTAAACCCGGAGCATGCTTTAGGTGTGGTCGATTTGGTCATCGGCTGCGTGACTGCCGAACGCGGATAGAGAACATTAACGAGAGAGAGGACGTGACCATTAAACCTGACCAGCCACAGAACCCAAACGGTCGAAATGACAACCATGAAGCATTTATACCACGCTGCCCACGGTGCAAACATGCACATCTGGTGCGCCAGTGCCCGAAGCCCGGAGCCTGCTATCAGTGCGGCAAGTTTGGGCACAGGGCTGGGAAATGTCGAACGCCAGAGGAAGAGATTGAGAAGAGGCTAGACTTGGTAAATCCGTAACGAGGAGATCAAGAAAGAGTTGTGGGATGGTTGAATGACGACAAACAAGCTGACTTGCCAGCTCAATGAGAAATGGGTCAAAGGTAACGATACGCAAACTTTCTCGAGAGTAACGTATAGGCAGTTATGGGGACATAACTGAAGTCCTAAGGGGGAGAGGATGTAATACCCCGTAATAATGCATAAGCAATTATTTTTGGAACCCGACTATTTTGTATCCCGAATAAACAAATTCAAAATTGTTTTGAACTACGTAATGACTTGATCCCTTCACAGGGTACGTAGGCAACTTGGAAATTTCAAATTCTGGGTTCAGTCAAACGATATAATAAAATAATACAAACAATATCAACAACAAACAACACATAATGATAGAATCACGCAATCAAACAATAGCACAAAATAGAAAGGACCTTAGTTCCAAGCTCGCGAGAAGCTAACACACAACTTGAGGACGAAGTTGATTCTTAAGGGGGGTAGACTGTAATACCCGAGATTTTGATTGGTGTCCGAAGGAATAAAATTAGTTTCTTAATCCGATCAAGGTCGAATTATCTCCGAGAAGAAGAAAATAATTTATCACAATAAATTATTGCTCGGAAATGAAACGCCGATAGATTCAAAAATTAAAAATGGAATAAAAGAGGAAAAGGAAGCCCGAAGACATTCCATGAATTGAGTCAAAATGATTGGAATTAAATTCAAGGAGGAAAAGAATTATAATTCCAAGAACCCGTGAAGTCGGAAGTATTTTAATTACACAAGTTATTGCACGGGAGTCAAAAGACGACGAATTGGAAGACGAAGAACCCAAGACCGACGGACTTAAGATTTCAAACATGAAATTCATTTGAGTCGAGATAAATTTAAGATAAGAATTTATAATCCGAGAATGACCCGAAAAATCGAGCCCGAAAACGTAGGAGGACAGAAGTCCGAAAGAGAGGAGAAAAGGCCCGACGGGATCGCACGGCCCAGTACGGACGCACGGCCCAGACCAGGCCGCGCGCTTTCCGCGCGGTTTTTGGCTAGAAACCGCGCCAACCCCGCGCCACCAAGACAACAGCTGTGACATGACGCGTTTTGGCGATTTTCTTACCATATTTTCGTGTCCCGACGATGGAAACTCGATCACCAACGGGGGAAAGGTATTATGGACGAAATTTTGGTGATCCTAATACCCTTTACCAGATTTTCTAACTCCCATTCACCCTCCAAACCACCTCTAAACTCTCTCAAACTTCTCTCAAACCGAAAACCCCATATTCTCTTGTGTTCTTGCCTTCCGATCACTTTCCGACGAACAAACCGGAGAAAGGAGGACGTGGAGAGGAAGTATTCAGACCCTAGATAGTGGTAAGATGAAGTCTTGAACTTCGTTTCATAGTTTTCGTCGGATTTAGATTCTAACTTATGGTTTTTATTCTCAAAAACACAAATCGGAGCCAAAGGAAGAAGAATCGACTTGAGGAGATTCGTTCGTGACATCCCGTGGATTCCGGACGACCCCGTGACCTCCTAGACATCATCCCCACTGTAAGTTAATACTTACTTGGTTTTGGGTGACTTAAAATGCAACCAAACATATGGATTTAATAACTCTAAAATCTGTCAACACGAAAAACCCCGGCGCAACAATTGTTTGTGAATTTTTCGAACCCTTAAAACTGCTCAAACGGAAAACTTAAAACATGAAAAACGTTCCCAAGACATAGATCTAGTTTGTGTAAAATTTTCATAATTTTTCATTGCGTTTTGATATCCGAAAATGGCCGAGAACCAACCTGCCTTGAGATTCGAACTTGAAACTGTGACAGGTTTGAAATCGAACCAAAACCCCTTTTTCGAGAGTTCAAACCGAAAAACTCAAAAGTAGACTTTTAATCCTAACACATAAATCTAGGTTGTGTAAAAATTTCAGACATTTTCATTGATGTTTGCTATCTCAAATCGCATCGAATATAAACTGTTTTGACAACACGTTTTTGAAATCTGCCTGTGAACATGTCCAAATTTGATGAGCCTGTTTCTATATTTTCTACTTCGATTTGATCTTTGCAATCTAAATGAAAGTTGTAGATAATCATGTCTAGTATGTGTGTTTAAAATTTCAGAATTTTTGGAGTCAATTTGTTATGTCAAAAACTCGATTTTCTAAACTGTGTTAAAACTGCTACCGGACAGTGAACTATTTTTGCATTAAACTCGATTTTTGACATGTTTTCTCAATTTATTTCGAAATTGTTAAAACACGAAAGTTGTTCGTTAGGGTGTTTTTGATAAACTGCGAAAATTTCAGATTTTTCGGACTTGAAACGAATCTTTAAATTAAAAAGGCGTAAACTGTGACGCCAAATGACTTTTAAATCGAGAGATTTTGAAATTTCGAAACGAATGATCAAAGATTTGAAATACGATGCATCTATACTTTTGAAAAACCCCGATACATTAAATCAAAACGATACATGAGATACTATGGTGGAGGGTGAGTGCTCTGCAGGGTGCCCCTCTAGCCTTTCTCTTCGGGCCTATAATGGACGAGAGAATTTAGATGAGATATTACGCCAATCGGTGGGAGATACATGGCCTACACTCTCGGGATTGTCCGTATGGACTTCCCGAGGCTCCGGAGTGTTACTGGGTATGGCAGATACGGCTGCAGGCCGCCGGATCACCGGCTATACAAGATACTTACGACACGGCTGCGGCCGCCGGATCACCGACTATACAAGATACTTACGACACGACTGCGGCCGCCGGATCACCGGCTATACAAATTATTAAGAAATGGTTACGTAACGGGGAAATAAAAGATTTAATATTTTTAAGTATTTATTTATTTATGCCCGTCTGTAAGTTATGCATTTAAAATTATGTCTTTAAATTTTCATATCTTATTAAATTGTTATTATGGATTAAATGCATGTTCAAGTACACAATTAAATTATTAATTTTAAATTGATAGATGAATTGTTAGTATGCATGCCTCGGAGTAAAAATTTAATTATTAAACCTCTCTATACGTGTGTTAAATTATGATCTTGTGGAAATCCTTGTCCTTTCAAATATGTAATTAAATTATTATTAGATGAATAAAATTTAAATCATGTCTTGTATGCATATGTTTTTCTTAAATCTAATTAAAGATTTTGAAACCCCTTGATCATAGTAGGTGTTAACTTACTCAGCACGTTTTGCTGACCAAACCATATTTCTTTTTTTCCTCTTTCTTTCAGAATATGAGGATTATGCATCATCATATGCATACATGGGAACATTCGGGGAAAAGTCTATTTTTAAATTCCTGCATTTAATTACAACTTGCATGAACGGGCCTGTTTAACCCGTGTTTTGGCCATGTCGGCCCTATACTTAAATTCCGCTGCATTATACATATGTAAATATTACTTTCCGCTGCAACTTTGATATTATGATTTTTAACTTATATTATAATGGGCTGTTTGAATATTTTAAATTCTGAAAAACCATAGCCTTGCATCTCTTTAGCAAGCTCGGAGAAACCGTGTCTTGCTAGGGAGGTGTGGCGGTGACATCCCGGCCTGGGTTATCAAATCCGGGGTGTTACAAGTTGGTATTAGAACCCGGAATATTTTAAAACTACTATTATTACTTTTAAACCATTATTTTAAACTAAGTATTATTTTTAAATTTATTTTTAGACTACTAGTATAATTATTTTCTTAGCCCAAAATTTTCTATCTATTTAGTATAATATTTTGAGCCTAAAAGATTAATTACCTTGACCCAAATTTTTTTTATGATAAGCCCAATCATTTTGGCCCAAATACCCTTGTTTGATGCCTTAACCCAAATTATTAAATTTTGGCCCAGTATAGAGGCTCAAATTTTTTTAAATCCGTGGTTAAATTTAAATTAAATAAATTTTTATCGGGGGGAATGCATATGCATATTCATGTAGATTTAAATTCCTGCATATCTTGACATTGCTCGAAACATGTTCTAACTCTAACCTCTTGTTTGACATTAGATGGCTGAACCCAACACGAACATGATCAATCTGATGATGAAACTGACTAACGCGTACCTCGAGTCACAACAACTTGTCAATTACTTCAAGACTCGGGTACAACAACTCGAGGCTAACATGGCCCATCTCGGACATCTTAGGGAAACTGACCATCATGAAATAACCCAACTTAAGGCCCAAGTCGCCGAACTCCAAACCCAAGTGGTTGCGCTTCAAGACAAAGATAACGAACTGATGATGCAAGTAGGTCACTTAGGAGCGGAACTGCTGGGCCTAGAGGCTGACGTATTCCCTCCGAGCCCCTCGCCTGTTGGAACACCCACCCCCATTGACGTATCCAGCGACGAGGACGATCCCATCGAGGATGCACCTACCTATTCACTCTAGACTTAGAGATCCATACCGATGCACTATTATTATTTCTGTTTCGAATGCTTGTAACCCAAACAAAATTATTTCTTGAGTAATAAAAATACAAGCCTTTATTTTATATACAAGTATATTTAAATTATTCCATACATTTTATTAAATTCTTTAATTACCTTGACCAAATGAGGGAACAAGGTAATACTACCTCTGTCTCAATATAATTTTTACATTCCATTCCGACACGTTTGCCGATACATATTTTTAACGGTTTATAACTTAAATTGTGTATAATAAAAACTTATAAAAAGTTGATTGTCTAAAACTATAAGATTGGACGAATCTAACAAGATCTCACTTGACTATGTTTTTCCTTTCATAGCTATGATAAAAATTTGACTCAAAGTTACACAGTAAATAGTGTCAAAAAGTCCAACGTAACATTTATATTGAGAGGGAGGAAGTAATAAATAACCAGCTTATGTATCTATAATAATGAGGTGACAACTGAAACAAAAATATACAAGTATTAATAAACAAACGACACATATATATATATAAGAATAATAATTAAACAAGGGTACCTCCAACCCCAAACCCTGAAAACCCTAAACCCTAAATCCTGGATTTTTCAAAAAAAAAACCCTGAATAGGGTACTGTTCACGCAAAAAAAAAAAGAACAACGAGTAGTAAACAACCTCCAACAACAAATACTACACTAAACTCCAAGCAACCTCTGCTAACATGTTCCAATAGATTAATACCTGTTAATACACTCCTTTATTCAAATCACCTCACAAGTATTATATAACACTTCGAAAAGACATCTAGAATCTCTTGTTCTTGCAACAACATGGCACCGAGAGGAAGACCACGCGCCCAGCCCTTTACTCCCAATACCAACGAAACACCTGGGCAACAAGATATGCCTATACCCAACGAGGGAGTGCACGCTCAGGAGGAGCCGGAAAATCCCATGCCAAACATGGACGCTCGTCTGCGCACTTTGGAAGAGGTTCTCATTGCGATAGGGAACGCACATGTGAACCAGGGAAAAGCAGCTGCGGCACCTCCACCCGAGGTCGTATTAACTACCTAGCTATGGTAAACTCATATCACCCTCCGCGCTACGCCGGTGAAGAAAACCCGGCTAAACTCGAGGAATGGATCCGAACATTCGACAAATTACTAAACGCTGTGAGGTGCCCAGTTGGCGAGAAGGTGCACGTGGCATCATACTACCTCGGAGCTGAGGCGGACGAATGGTGGCGTGCCACGCAAGACAAGTTAACTGAGGACGAGGAACCCTACTCATGGGAGGAATTCATGGGAATGCTCAGGGATCGATTTTATCCCATGAGCACAAAGGCGGCGATGTACGAGGAGTTCCTCTCGTTGAAGCAAGGAGGGCAAACCGTACAGGAATACTACGCCCGTTTCAAGGATTTGGTGCGTTTCGCACCAAGACTCGTGCCGACAGACGTGGAAAAGGCACAAAAATTTGAAATGGGGCTGAATTTGACCATACGGGAAGTGATCACTGGCGTCCACTACCCGGACCTGCAAGCGGTGTATGATCGCGCGATAGCTGTTGCAAGGGTGCAACAAATGAAGAGGAAAGTGAGTGGAGAGCCCAGTCGGGCATCTCAGGGACAAGATAAGAGGAATAGGGATACCCGATCCGGTAATAATTCTGGGGGAGACAACCTTCGGGGAGGCTTGAATAGGCCCCCTCCGAACTACAACGGGGGAAATGATGGGAGAGTCTTTTTCTAGGGTAACCCGGTGCCACCATGCCCGAGATGTGGCAGGCCCCACTTGGCTAGGGGATGCCCCCAACAGGGCGCATGCTACTGGTGTGGTTGTAACGGCCACTGGGTGAACGAGTGCCGCACTCGACTGGAAAACATCACCAAGAGGGAAGACTTAGGCACGGGGCCAGCGCAGCCTCGCAATCAAGATGGGCGGAATGGAAACAACCAGGGGTATAGACCCCCTCAAAACCCGAACTTCAATCAAAATCAACGTCCCCGACAGAACCCAAATCAGCAACAGAATCAGAACCCGAACCGGGATCAGCATGGCAATCAGGGACGTCCAATGGGGCGGTTGAATGTCATCAACGAGGCGGATGTGCCTATGCAGGGAGACGTAATGGGAGGTACGTTCCATGTCTTAAGTACACCCCTTAAAGTGCTGTTTGACTCAGGAGCTAGTTGTTCAATAATATCATCAAGAGTCTTACCTGAACTAGATCTACCTAAGTGCGAGCTGATTAACTTAGGAATTTAACTACCGTCAGGCGAAGTAGTCTCATGCTCTAAGCGCTATAACGGAATTCCGATAGTTATAAAGAACGTAGAGTTTTTCGCGAACTTGGTAGAATTAGGATCGAAGATTTATTCGACCAACTGATGGGAGCTTCAGTATTCTCAAAGATCGACCTGCGATCTGGATATCATCAGTTGAGGATCACCGAAAAGGACATCCCAAAGACGGCGTTCAGGACTCGTTACGGGCACTACGTGTTCACAGTGCTATCATTCGGACTAACGAACGCCCCAGCGATGTTCATGAATCTCATGAACAACGTATTTCGAGAATTATTAGATCAATGCGTGGTGGTGTTCATAGACAACATCTTGATTTACTCGAAAAGTGAGGAAGAACATTCCGAGCACTTACACAAGGTGTTAGGGATCTCACAAGAAAATCAACTGTATGGCAAGCTGTCCAAATGCGACTTCTGGTTAAAAGAAGTGGCCTTTCTTGGGCATATAGTATCCGCCAACGGAGTGGCAGTGGATCCGACAAAGATCTCGGCGGTGACCGAATGGGCACCGCTGAAGAGTCCAACAGAGATAAGAAGTTTCCTTGGACTGGCAGGATACTATAGGCGATTTGTAAAGAACTTCTCAAAAATCGCACGCCCGCTAACCCAGCTGTTAAAGAAAGGGGTGAAATACGAATGGACCGGTGAATGCGAGTCCGTGTTCCTAGATCTAAAGAAACGACTTACCACAGTGCCAGTATTGGCGTTACCCTTGGAGGATGGTGACTTCGAGGTGTACAGCGACGCCTCGAAAGAAGGACTGGGATGCGTGTTAATGCAAGATCAAAGAGTCATAGCATACGCATCGCGTCAACTAAAACCACACGAAGAGAACTACCCGACGCATGACTTAGAACTAGCCGCAGTCGTGTTCGCCTTAAAGATATGGAGGCACTATCTCTATGGGCGAAAGTGTCGGATGTTCACCGACCATAAGAGCCTCAAGTACATATTCAAGCAAAAAGAACTGAATCTGAGGCAGAGAAGATGGTTGGAATTAATCAAGGATTATGACCTGGAGATTGCTTATCACGAAGGGAAAGCCAACGTTGTAGCTGATGCCCTGAGTCGAAAGACTCAACACGTGGCGAATTCACTCGTGATACCGACTGAATTGTACCAAGACTTAGCGAAATTGAGTCTAGAATTGGTGCATTCTGGCACAGTAAACGAAGTCGTCAACGCAATGGTAGTGGGATCTACCATATTCGACGAAATACGACTCGCCCAACCGAGTGATGAGAAGTTGGAAGGGGTTAGAAAGAGCATTGTTGAAGGAAAGGCAACGGATTTTAAAATTCATGAGGACGGGAGCATCCGCTTCAAGGGAAGGTGGTGCATACCACGAAAATACGAGGACCTAAAGCAAAAAGTGATGGAAGAAGGCCATAATACTCCATACTCGGTCCATCTCAGAGGAGACAAGCTGTACAAAGACTTAAAGAAGAATTATTGGTGGCCGAACATGAAAAGAGAGGTAGCCGAATTTGTGGCAAGATGCCTTACCTGCCAGAAGATCAAGGCAGTACGTCAAAAACACTAGAACTAATGCAACCATTGGAAATCCCGAGTTGGAAATGGGATAGCATTTCAATGGATTTCGTGTCGGGATTACCACGTTCATCGAAAGGGATGAATAAAATCTGGGTGATCGTGGATAGGTTGACAAAAGCTGCCATATTCATCCCAATGAAGGATACTTGGTCCATGGACCAATTGGCAAAGGCGTATGTCGACAATGTGGTACGGCGGCATGGAGTACCACATGACATCATCTCGGACAGAGACAGTAGATTTGTCTCTCATTTCTGGACAAAGCTACAAGAAGCCCTCGGTACGAAAATAAAGATGAGTACCGCGTTCCACCCCATGACGGATGGACAAACAGAAAGAACGATCCAAATGTTAGAAGACATGCTAAGAGCATGTGTACTAGAGTTTAAGGGAAGTTGGGAAGATCACTTACCACTAATCGAATTTTCCTACAACAATAGTTACCACGCTAGCATAAGCATGGCACCTTTCGAGGCACTGTATGGCCGCAAGTGCCGAAGCCCATTGAGCTGGGAAGAGAACAATAGGACTATGGAAGTCGGACAACAACTTGTTGAGGACATGGCTCAACAAATCAAAATAATCCAAGGAAAGATGAGAGCCGCTCAGGACCGGCAAAAGAGCTATGCCGATGTGAGACGACAAGACTTGGAATTTCAAATCGGCGATAAGGTCATGCTGAAGGTATCACCGATGAAGGGGGTGATGCACTTTGGCAAGCGAGGAAAGTTGAGTCCACGATACATAGGACCGTACGAGATCCTAGAAAGAGTGGGAAACCTAGCATATCGGCTAGCATTGCCGCCACAATTCGATCGTGTCCACGATGTGTTCCATGTCTCACAATTGAAAAAGTACATACACGATCTGACCCATGTACTCCAACCGGAAGAGATTGAATTGGATGATGACCTAAGCTACGAGGAATTCCCGGTACGAATACTCGACTTGAAGGAGAGAGTCACAAGAAATAAGACCGTGAAGATGGTCAAGGTTCTTTGGTCTAACCACGAAACCGAGACAACAACATGGGAACTGGAAGCAGACATGAAAGAACGTTACCCGACCCTATTCTAAGACAATGCAACCACAGTTATGGGGACATAACTGTAATCTTAAGAGGGGGAGGATGTAATGGCCCGAATATTTTGTACCCCAAATAAACAAATTCAAATTGTTTTGAACTACGTAATGACTTGATCCCTTCACGGGGTACGTAGGCAACTTGGAAATTTCAATTCTGGGTTCAGTCAAATAATAACAAACAACAACACACAATAATACAATCGCTGAATCAAACAATTCCCGAACTCGCGAGATGATAAAGCACAACTTCGAGGACGAAGTTGATTCTTAAGGGGGGTAGATTGTAATACCCATTAATTTTAGGATATAAAATAAGAATTTAATCCGATGAGAAAAGAGGTCCTGTTTCAGGGAACCCGTAAAATCGAAAATGTACGGAAGTCGAAAGAAAACCCAAGACCGACGGACTTAAGATTTCAAACATGAAATCAATTTAAGTCGGGATAAAGATTAGGGTAGGAATCACAAATCCGAAAAGATCCCGGAAAGTCGAGCCGAAAACACGGAAGGATAGAAACCCAAAGAGAGGAGGAAAAGACCCGACGGATCGGATCGCCCGGACCCGCCCGGACCGAGGTCCAGGCGGAGGCCGCGCGATGTTTGGCCTAACAGCGCGCCCCCACCGCGTGGCACCACAGAATCCGGCCATTCACGCGTTTTCGGCGATTTCTTGCCAAAGTTACAACACCCGACGATGGAAAGTAGATTTTGGACGGGTGAAGGAGTATTAGGACGACCTAGGGTTAATCTCCACCCCATTGTCAGCCTCCCAAACCTCCTCTACTCTCTCAAACTCTCCCAAAGCCAAAACACCCTTCCGACGAATTTCCGGCGACTCCCGGCGACCAACGACGACCATAGGAACATGTAGATCAAGGTTTACATCCCTTAGATCATTGGTAAGGAGTACTCAGATTCCTTTTCTCGTTTTTATCTCGAATCCTTAATCTAACTTTCGAATATTGGACTCGTAAACACGTTCGTGACCGAAGGAGGAAGAGAACGTGGGCAAGGATCCGTTCGTAGTAGCGTTGGTGTAACACCCGAGAAAAAAAACAAATTCAAATTGTTTTGAACTACGTCATGACTTGATCCCTTCACAGGGTACGTAGGCAGCTTGGGACTAATTTCTAAGTTCAGTCACGAAATAAATCACAAAATAACTCACAAAATAAATCACAAAATAAATCACGAGATAAATCACAAGATCGATCGCAAGGACGATAGGAGGAGTTGGAACCAATTTAGACTAGACTAATTAGGACACAGAAATTTTACGAGGGATAAGCCGAACTCGTAACAAGTTTAAGGTAAAGATTCCGAACCGGAGACGACCCAAGGAATCGAGCTAACACGTAGAGGGTAGGAAACCGATAGAAGAAAGCAAGGAAAGACCCGACGGAACACGCGGACCGCCGAACCGGCCGGTCCGGCCGGCCCGCGCCCGCTGCGCGGCCACCGCGCGGACGGAGGCGTCGCGACTCCAGGCCATTCCACGCGTGCTCCGCGCGGTCAAAACCATAGTTGTTAAGATCCCGATCCTGATCTTAAGATCTTACGATTTTACGATCACACATCTCTAAAACGATCTCGATCCTTCTAGGATCTTAAAATTAGTAAGATCCCGATCTTGATAGTAGAATGTTACGATCTTATGATCATGTTCCCTCAAACGCTTCTACGATCTTACGATCATACCCTCTTAAACGAATAAAATTTTTGTAATATCTTATGAATTGGTATCAAAGTAACTTTTTTTTTTATTTAATTTTAAACTTAAGAACTTGTATTCCTTATGTAAGATGTGTAAAAAAACATAATGTATATGTATGTGAAAATATTTTATGGTTAATTGTGATGTTTTATACTGTATTGTATTAATTAACTTGCAAGATTCATAAACACACGAAATAATGTTTTTACTCGTTAATATGCATAATTGAGTTTTTCCATTATTGTAATTTTATAAAATCTTAGGATCCCGATTCGATCCTACGAACCCGATCTTGCAAAGAAAAAAACGATCCCATATAGGATCCCGATCTTAACAACCTTGGTCAAAACAATAGGTGCGCGTCACCAGCGCGCCAGAGGTGCAGAAGGTGTAAACTTTCCTTCTATGGCAATTTTCTTGCCAAAAATCCGACCTCAATCGGTGGCAAGTCGATCACAACCATGGGGAAGGGCATAAGATCAGATTTGGGCGCCCCCTCCCCATAATTCTCAGAAAACCTAACCCTAAACACCTCCAATCTTCCTCTCCAAGTCAAAACCTCTCCGAACTCACTTTCCGGCGAGTATTCCGGCGACGGCAAGGCAAAAGGAACCAAGACCTGCCCTCTAGACTCTTGGTAAGCTATTGTACAAAGTTTTAGTTCATCCATATATCTCAGAAACTCGGATTCTAACCCTTTTTCCTTACTACGATTTCACATCGGAAAACGAACAAAAAGCGATCGGAGAAGTTGGCCGTTCGTCGTGACCCTAGGACGTCCGGAAACCCAATCCAGCGACCCTATTCTCTAACTAAGTAAGTTAAGACCTTACTCACAAATTTTTGTGGTTTATTGTTGTTTAAAACTCGAGATCTATACCCGTAACGAAAACCGCTTTTCAAAAACCCTATTTTCGTCCAATTTCAAAAACTCGCCTAAAACTCGACCTTCGGGAATTCAAACCGAAAACTTTTCAACATAGATTTTGTTCCTAAGACTTTAATCTATCTTGTGTCCAAATTTCAGCCATTGACATTAAGATTTGCTATCCCAAACTTGCCGTAAACTTTCTGTGACAAACCAAACATTTGAAACCGTTGACAGATTTCATTACTCGACTTGATGCATGTTTTTCACCCGTTTTTATAATGATTTAACTTTGCATTTCTAAACAAAAGTTGTAGATAAATGTGTCTAGATTATGCATATAAAATTTCATGGATTTTGGAGTTCATTTGAACACCTAAAATTCATTATTAACTTTGAGTCCGCGCGTGTACAGCGTGTTGTGGTCGATTTTTGAACACCTAAAATTCATTATTTCTAATTTCTTAAAACATGAAAGTTGTTCCTTAATGTGTTGTGTATCTCCTGTAAAAATTTCGGATCAATTGGCTTTGAAATGAATTTTTTTATCGCGTCGCACGAACCTGTGACGAAATCAGTTTTTGAGACAGAAATTATCTTTTGTAAAGAACTCAAATTTTGACTCAATTCGAAACCTTATTTCCAAAAACTTAAAACATGAATGTTGTTCGTGTGTGTGTTTTTGAGCTACTGTGTAAATTTCAGAATTTTTGGTGTAAAAATGAATTTTTAATTAAGAAAGGCGCAAACTGCGTCAAACCGGATTTTTCGAACTAGAGAAAACTCGAACTATGAAACACGATATCGAATCTTTTGATCACTTGAAACACGAACCTTCAAAAAATCCCGTGCACTAGGCTGTGCCGATCTTCATGCTAATCATTATCTTTGAGACTGCCTCGTTAGTGGTCTCCTTACTATCTGAGATTGCCTCGTTAGTGATCTCGCGCGCTGTGTTTTGGATCGCCTCGTTAGTGGTCCTACTATCTTTTGAGACTGCCTCGTTAGTGGTCTCCGATTGTTGTGGACTGCCTCGTTAGTGGTCCTATGTTGAGATTGCCTCGTTAGTGATCTCCCGGTATGGTGTCCTCTTCTTAGTTTGCGGGATAAATTATGAAAGACTTGTGTGAGTGTTAATTATGCCTAAATCCTATTTACCATGTTTTAAATTACGCATTTAAATATCGTCATTAAATTATGCCTTTAAATTCCGCCTTTAAAATTTAGTCTTTTAAATTATGCATTTTCGTCTTTGATAAATTAATCATGTTTTCCGCTGCGAATAAAATATGGATTTTAAATGAATGCATGAAAAGGTAAAAATCTTTGGATTTGAACACATGGAACCCCTTAAATTGTTAGTTAGGGATTAACTTTGTAACACCCCGGATTTGGTAACCCAGGCCGAGGTGTCACCGCCGCATCTCCCTAGCAAGACACGGATTCCCGAGCTCGCTAAGGAGGTGCAAGGCTTATGGGTATACAAAGTTTTAAAAACATTCAACAATGAATCCGGAATTTATTAATACTTCAAATCAAGTACGATAGTAAAAATCATCATGCATGGATAAGGTAAATGCAGCGGAAAAGTAATCACGACCAACACGGCCAAAACCTCGGGTTTAACAGACCCGGTAAAACAGTAGTATGATGCAGTAAATAAAAATGTTCACAAATATATCCCCCCAAATGCGCGTGCATGCGTCACTCGATATACTCTGTAAAAAAAAAAAGAAATGACAACGGTTGTCAGTATAAAGATATACTGAGTAAGTTAACCCCTAACTAACAAATAAAAGGGGTTACATGTGTTTAAACTAAAGATTTCGCTTACCACACGAAAAGTTAAAATACATAATTTATTTGCAGCGGAAAAACATGATTAAAGGACTTAATTTTAAAAGCGTAATTTAAAGCATAATTTAAAATGCATAATTTTAAATACATAATTAAAAACATGATAAGTACGATTTAAGCATAATGGAACACTCACGCAAGTCTTTTACATTTTATCCCGTAGACTAAGAAGAGGACACCATACCGGGAGATCACTAACGAGGCAATCTCAACATAGGACCACTAACGAGGCAGTCCAAACAATGGGAGACCACTAACGAGGCAGTCTCAAAAAGATAGTAGGACCACTAACGAGGCGATCCAAAAATACAGCGCGCAAGATCACTAACGAGGCAATCTCAGATAGTAAGGAGACCACTAACGAGGCAGTCTCAAAGATAATGATAGCATGAAGATCGGCTCAGCCTAGTGAACGGGATTTTTCGAAAGTTCGTATTTCAATGTTATCAAATGATTGATATCGCGTTTTCATAGTTCGAGTTTTCTCAAGTTCGAAAAATCCTATTCGAGGCAGTTTACGCCTTTCTTAATTAAAAATTCGTCTTTACACCAAAAATTCTGAAATTTTTACAGTAGTTCAAAAACACACACACGAACAACTTTCATGTTTTAAGTTTTTGGAAATAAGGTCCCGAAGTGAGTCGAAATTCGAGTTCATTGCAAAGAATAATTTCTGTCGTAAAAACTGGTTCCGTCACAGGTTCGTGCAACGCCGATTAAAAATTCATTTCAAAACCAATGGATGCGAAATTTTTATAGTAACTACAAAACACGTTAAGGAACAACTTTCATGTTTTAAGAATTTCGAAATAATGATTTCTTGGTACTCAAAAATCGACCACAACTCACTGCATACTCGCGGCCTTCGAAACAGTTTTAAAGCAGTTTTGAAAATTCGACCGTTTGACATACCAAATGAACACCAAAATCCGTGAAATTTTATATGCATAATCTAGACACAATTATCTACAACTTTTGTTTAGGAATGAAAAGTTAGCTCATTCGAAAAATGGGTGAAAAACATGCATCAAGTTGAGTAAGGAAAACTGTCACAGTTTAAAAATGTTCGGGATGTCACAGAAAGTTTACGGCGTGATTTGGGATAGCAAATCTTAATGTCAACGGCTGAAATTTGGACATAAGATAGATAAAGATGTTAGGAACAACTTTTATGTTGAAAGTTTTCGGTTTGAATTCCCAAAGGTCGGGTTTTAGGCGAGTCATTGAAATGGGACGAAAATAGGGTTTTTGAAAACCGATTTTTGTTACAAGTCTATATCTCGAGTTTTAAACAACAAACAACCACGAAAATTTGTGAGTAAGGTTTTAACTTACAGATTTGAAGATTAGGATTACTGGGATGGGTATCCGGATGCTCTAGGGTCGCGACGAACGGCCAATCCTTCCGATTGCTTTTCGTTCGTTTTCCGGCGTGAAATCGTAGTAAAGGAAACGGGTTAGATTTTGAGTTTCTAAGTGTTATGGACGAATTAAAATGTTAAACCATGGCTTACCAAGAGTCTAGAGGGCAGGGCTTGGTCCCTTCCGCCTCGTCGTCGCCGGAATGTTCGTCGGAAAGTGGATTCGGAGAGCTTTTGGCTTGGAGAGGAAGAATAGAGGGTGGCTAGGTTTTGTTTTCTGGAAAATATGGGGGAGGGGCGGCCACACAGTCCCTATATCCTTCCCCCACTGCCTTGATCTGTTTCCCCTTGATAGGGGATGGATTTTTGGCAAGAAAATCACCATGGAAGGAAAGTTTACACCTCCTGCACCTCTGGCGCGCTGGTGACGCGCACATAGGCCTTTGTCCGCGCGGAGTACGCGCGAACCATCCAGGGACGCGACTCCCTTTGGCCGCGCGGGGTGCGCGCCGCCCGGACCGGCCGGTTCGGGCGGTTTGTGTGGTGCATCGGTTCTTTTCTTCCTTTTCTCGATGGTCTCTATCCTTCGCGCTCTTGGTCCGACTTTTTGGGTCATTCCCGACTCGAAATTCTCATGTGGGTTTATCTACGAATTCGATCTAACTCCCGTATGATAATTCGTCTACTTAAACTCGTCCCGTCCTTCCTTAATGATTTTACTGAAGTTGTGTTTTGGTTTCTTCGGGTTTAACGATGGGATGCTTTCGGTTATGTTTTTATTTTGTGATTTATTTTATAACTGAACTTAGAAATTAGTTCCAAGCTGCCT